>VWZS01005593.1:1444413-1597106 GCA_013397075.1 Rhabdornis inornatus
GGGCGGGGGCGGGACCTCCCTGGACGGGCAACGCGGAAACAGCCGCGACGGGCGGCCCCGCACGTCCTCCCGCCCGCCGGGGGCCGCGGTTACCAGGGCGCGGAGCAGCGAGCAGCGAGCAACGCTCTGAGTTTTACGGGCTTGGAGCAGAGACGGGCAGCGGAGAGAGGCTCCCCGCAGGGTCCCCCCGCCGCCCCGCCCCGAACACCCAGGCCGGGGGGCTGCTGGAGCAGGCTTCGTTATTACTGTGATTAATTATTTATTATTATCATCATCACCGTCGTCGTTATTTAGGCTTCCACCCGTCGGAGGGTCAGCGAAGAAAGAGCCCGGAGGGTGAGGATTAAGCAGGAGCCCCAGGCTGGCATCACCGAGGAGTTCCATCCATCCATTCAGGGAACGGGAGGCGGTGGGAGACGAGCGGCCCCTCGGGACCGGGGCTGAGCCGCCGCCCTCCCCGCCGGCCTGGGCATGAGAACGGCTGGGTGCTGCCCGTGAGCCGCGCTCCTCTGCTGCTGGGAGTTTGTGAGACCCCCGGCTTTTGTGTGTAAATCAGTTTCCACCCATCCCAACTGCAGAGAAAATCTTTGAGACCAGAGCTCGCGGACAAAACCCCCAAGGTAAAACAGACTGCAAAGGCATTAACTTTTTAAAGTATGGTATGTTTTGTAAGCGAGTCTCTATTTTTTACCCACACCCGGTACTAACTGTACTGTTACTTGTGTAAAATCAAGTCCAAAGGCTCGGGAGGCACACACGTGTGCACAAACACGCTTTTAGAAGATCAGGCTATCTCCAAAGTTTCCAATTAAAAACAGAAAAATCAAGAAGGGAAAACAAAATACAGGCATTGACCCTAAATAAATAAAGAGAAGTAATATCCCTCTCAGTTCCGTTTTGTAGGCATGACGCATAGTAAACAGCATCCTTATAACAACATGTTTTTGTAAGTAGGATGAGGTCCATATCTGAGAAGTTTCCAAACTTGGTTCTATACTTTGTGCGTGCCACAGCTTTTGTCTGGAGTGATTTGCACGGAGGATTGCAAAAATACTACATTATTAAACTTCCCTCCATTCTTTTTCTCATGAAAGACACCAAAAAGCATATGCAGACAACCCAGTGCTTTTTGAAGCAACACACTCCCACTATGGATTTAGCAAGGAGGTTTTTTCTTTGTTTTGCATAGGTTGTTTTATTTTTAGCATCAGTCTGGTTGCCAAAAAGCAGCCTCCCAGTGCGAGTGAATACACTGCAGTTCAACTGAGTGTGCAGTCTGGGTCTCACAGAGGAATGAATGTCAAAGCAGCAGAAACATCCCCAAAACAGTTTTCTTAGCAGGCACTGCTGTGAGGGTGTTCTTGCTACACCCTGATGGGAAGAGCTGCAGAGTGAGCAGTTCCTTAGGAGTGCTGGATAATCCGACTATTCGACATTTGTTTGTCCTTTGGTTTAGGGCATTGTACAAAGAGGAACGAAGGACAAACATCCT
Source organism: Rhabdornis inornatus (assembly GCA_013397075.1). NCBI lineage: Eukaryota > Metazoa > Chordata > Aves > Passeriformes > Rhabdornithidae > Rhabdornis > Rhabdornis inornatus. The sequence goes on from VWZS01005593.1 coordinate 1,445,906, forward strand.
GGCCAGTGCCCGCTGTGCTGATGGAAAACATGATGAACACCAGTTTGCCCTCAGCTGCTGATCACCAGCTCTGCTGGGATCTGCCACATTCCGCAGGCTGTTGGCTAAGCCCTTCATGGGAGCGTTCCTTTGCCTTGTCCACTCCAAGGGAGCTGGTGTGCCACCATTTCAGCTCTTTGAACCAACCAGCCTCAACTTAATGGTGCTAGACCACACACCGTGGTCCTGAGTTACTCAGCTGAGCTCCATGGTGCAGCACAGGAAGGAAGAACACAATTGCCCTCTTCCTGGATGTGGCAGCAAAGGTGCTGGTGTCACTTGTTTGCATCATCACTCCCAGCCTGCTGGTGTCTTTAGCAGAGCAGTGGACGGAAATTTGGGGTCTCTCCCAAACACTTTCCTGTTAAGTAACATTCACTGTGATGAAAACAGGCTGCAAGCACTTTCTTACTTGTGCCTAGAAGTGAGACCTCCTTACTCTGAGGCTCACCTCCAAGTACCAAGCTGGAAAGAAGAAAAATGAATAGATGATGTGTAGGAGAAAAGTGCTTAGTACTTAAAATATGTTCAAGAACCCTTACCTAAAATACAACACTGCTACTTTAATTTCTTGAAGTGCTATCTATTATATGGTGAGGAAAGCAGAAATTAAGAAACCAGCCCTTACTTCCTCATGTGGAAGCCATCCCAGCTTGCCAAATCATTAACAAATGTTTTAAACAGTGAAGGGAAAAAATTGTGCCATTTGCTCATAAGGCAAAACCATTTGGACTACTAGAAATTTCAGAGTAATGTGAAAGGTTTAAGCAAAATAAGGGACAGGAAAAAGAGAAAACAACTGTAAATATTGATAAGAGTTAAGTAATATGGTACCAATTAATACACATTTCTTATATGTTCCATAACTCTGGGAGACAGGCCTGCAAAAAGAACTACAATTCATAGAAAATAAGCAAAAGCAGTTAAGTCAACATGAATCCATATTGCAGGAAAATAATTCAAATCAGGCAATTAACGGCACACAAACTCATATTTTAGTGGGAATTGGTTGCTACCATTTCAAAAGGAGTAATTTAAAATCAGATAAACCTTTAGAACAGATGTTCTACTACACAGCAATCCCTGCCAGAGTACATTAGTTAAGGAGGCATTTAGTATTCTCTTACGTGTTTTAAAATGGCTTCTCCTAAAAGAATGGTGCAACCCAGGTCTTAGGCTTCTAAGTACTATTTACCACATTTGCTATTAAAGAAAATGTTGTGATAAAAGCTGGGGGATTTCCTAGTAAAAGAGAGATAGCATTATTAGCAGCCATGAGGCTTTTTGCATTCCCTGAGCTTGGACCAGATGTATTTAGGGTTATCAAGTACACACCGCATGAACACAGCGCTTTCTTTCATTTATCTGCTTCTTGTTTCAGAACAGCCCACCTTGACCCCATCCTGCAGTCAGCATACACATTTTGCAGAAGCATTTGCATCCAAAGATGATTACTGAAAATGACATTAAGAAAAAGAATGTGAAAATCACTGGTAAGCAATCCATGGTGTATTGCTTTTCAATTCTCATTATGATTGCATGGGAATGTATTTCTCAGGAATCATTAGATCAGGGATTTTGGGTTGGAGCTATATTTGATATGGAGTTTGATAAACTGGTCAAGCTGCTTGGATCAATAGTTATCATCATTTGAACAGAAAATTGATATGAAAATATTTGTTTGCAGACACCCAGAGTTAAGTAACTAGAGAAATCTGTGGATTCAACTGCACAATGTAAAACAGAAACCCATTCAAATACTGTTCATCATTTCTTTTAATGCACTTTTACCTTCAACCTTCAAACCCAGGACTAGCAGATTTTCCAGTTAGTCCAAGGTAAAGTATTCATTTTTTGGATGTAACTAGTTCAAATATGGCAGATCTCTCCAATTTCCTACTTATTAGGTCTCCCATGACAATAGCTTGTCAGAAAATGTGAATAAATCATAATTCCTAAGCCCTATGAAACAATTTACAGGGATTTAGAAATAGTCAGGGATTATAACAGTTCACACACAAAATTAATACCACCTTTTTCAAATGCTAGCAGCATTTGTTCAAACAATATTCTTGCTTTGCTTTGAAAATTATGTAGCTCTTTATACAGGTTTCAGCAGTCATGTTTTTAGTAGAAAAATTCCAGCAAGGATATTAATAGCCTCCTCAATTTAAAAAAAAAAAAAAGGTGCTCCCTATCCCATATGAAATTCTAGCTTCTCTGTGTTTCTAATAAGGATAGGAATTTCAGTTTACTTTGTTTATGAGGATGGTCATACACTAAAAAACTCAGTGGGTCTATACAATATGAATAGAAATTATTCAGAAGTTAGATTATTAGACCTATTTTTCTTCTTTATGCAGGAAAACCAAGCAGCTGTACTTCAAAAAGGCATGCATTAGGTCCATAATGGGGAAGAGTAATGTAATGGAAGCAAATAGATGGAAGCGATTACTTTAATTTCCAAATCTTAAATACAAATATTTAAATGTAATTTCTGCAGGATGCCTAGCAAGCAAAACCCCTTAGAGCTTTGAGTCTCTCAGACAGCACTTTTAGAGATCTCTGCTGTATAGTTTTTCTTGTGTCTCAGACAACTTTCATCTGACGTTCCTAATGAGATTAAATGCATGAAAATACACTTACTCAGTTTTTCTGAACTACAGCAATAGCTGTGTTTCCTATAATGATGTTGAATATTCTTTTCAATTACTAAGAACATGTCTTTGGCAGTAAGGCAAGGAACATTTGGGTGAAATGCTGACCTCCTTGAAGGTGGAGTTTTGTCACTGATTTCAGTAGGTCCAAGATTTCCCTACTTCTGGTATAAAATCATGGCTATTCTTCATGACAAGTATTTCCCTACTTCTGGTGTAAAATCATGGCTATTCTTCATGACAAGTATTTCCCTACTTCTGGTATAAAATCATGGCCATTCTTCATGACAAGTATTTGTAATAGCACAAAGGATTCTAAATTCAGAATGAGATTGGCATTAACGGTGACAAAGCCATGTTGCACTAAAACTTTACATTCACCAACACTGCAGAAGTATTGCTTTCATCTTCTAGTCCATAAAGGTGTCAAGATCGGTTTAATAACTTTTGTATTTATAAGGTATTTATCTAAACGTTTTATGTTCTGAACTTTTTATGTGATACACTGAAAATCTTAGGCCATTTGTCAACCTTTTAATCAGTAAATTCTATGGTGATAAAAACCCCCTCCTATGAACAAGTTGTCATTCTGCCTTCCTTATAAAGGCTGTTGTTGCATTTCAACAATTTAACTCAAATAAACACTCTCTGAAAAGGAAAAGTTCAGATTACCAATGAGAAAAAATGGTTTCAGCTTCCAAAGGGTATTCACAGCATAGGAGTTGAAAAGGGTTTTGTTTTATGGGTTTTGTTTGTTTTAATGTGGATCTCCAGAAAGCTGCAGAACCGCATCTCTTTCAAAAGTTTCTGATGAACACTAGGATCCAGGTTCTCACATGTAAAACCTCTGTGTTTATGTGGGGTTTTGTTTAGTTGTTTCGGGGTTGTTTTTTTCAACCTAGGAAAAGTATAATTTGATCGAATTCTTGTACTACATTATGCTACTATACTGCTTTGGACTTGAGTGGGGAAGATGCTCAATCTTACCCAGAGTAGGTTGATATAAAGGGCATCCTACCCCCAAAACTACTGCTGAAATATTAAAATAATTAACTTTTTTTCTTGCCTTCTTTCTTAAGTTGCTGGATTTTGCTCCTGCCCTGCCACCTAGCAGCCTGCCTTTGGAAAACATAACCTAATGGCTTCTTAAAATTCTGTAAGGAAGCTTATTCAGACAGAAGATGTTTACCTCTTGTCTAAGGACACTCAGAGATTCCAAATGCTTGACATACCTTCCAAAATTAACTACTGGAAAGGATATATGACAAAACAACACGTCTCTAGATCACCTTTTTGAGTTGTTAGCACATGAACATCATATGTCTGAGTCATTAGATTCCCCCCCTCCTTTTTTCCCCCTCTAAAACATTAGTTTTTTTACTCATTGCAAATGCAACATGAAAATGGAAAGCAGCATGAACTTGAACCCACATTAATTCTGTTTTGTCTTTTTGTGTTTGCCTTTGTTACAAGCAGCAAGGCGCATAGCTCACTCAAAATCAATACTGGCATGAATTCATTTGGTCTCTCCCAGGACAACAGAATTTGCCAGGTGGTCAGAAGGACCTTCATGACGTCGGCTGGCAAAACCTTGCTGGTCTTTAGAGTTGTGTTTGACGTGGCACAATGGAATGCTAACCTGACCTCACCAGCTCAGGTACCTCCCCGTCCTTTGGGAGAACACAGTTGGGCAATCTAGCTTGTTCTAACAACTCCTGGCAAATGCAGGCCAACCTTTTCAGTCCAGCAATCACAGCTGGGTAAGTTGTACGTCAGTCCATTTCTTGGGTTAAAAAGGAAATGGGCTTCCAAGCAGTCTTGCTGTATAAATGATACATTAACATTTGTTGGCTTTAATGTGTGTTTCTTCACACTGTCAAAAAAGGAATAAATTCAACCCTGTCTCTCTGCATTTTCCCCAGCTGCCTCAGTTACAGTCAGTTCTCAATAGCTCAGCTATGATACCAGATAGCAAAACAGGTATCTGATAGTTTATCCTATAAAGAGAGAGAATGTTTATCACAGTCAATTATATCGATTCTCATGACTTATGAACATCATAATTTCATTTGATGTATATATAAACCAGCAACTAGGAATCTGTAACACAATACAGTACTGCTAAAAGCACACAAGACTTCAGAGTTGAATTTCAGTGAATAAAATAGATTATGTAGTGGGCTGAATACAAAGAGATTTGCTTTTCTAAAGAATGTTAATAGATTTTGCAGTAGGAAAGAAAAAAGAGCAGAAATATGTGCTGCTTTAATATTCGTGTGCCATTCTAATAAGTGAGCCTGTACTTGAAAACTCCCAAGTGCATGAAGAAGAAACAGGACTGTATGATAGAGCCTAACCCTGTAAAAGCAAAGGACTGGCACAATAGCTGTCATTAACAGTATACAAATAAAAATTGCTGAAGTAGCCATCTATGAATGCAGGGATGTTTAGTCCTGCATCACCAGAAATAAAAATGGAAAGAGAGTTTTCTATTTAATTGACTATAAAAACGGTTAAAGTCCCACAAGTTCATAAAGTCCCAGTAAGTTCATTTCTACAGCTTCAGCACCTTCAGCAGGAAAGGCAGAAAAGAAGCTCCATCTGGTGGTGTGGCTGATTGTCATTGCTTTTCAGTTTCATCTGATTGCAAATACATTCCTCTCCAGCAACAAAATGAAAAATTTAAATAACATGTAAAAGATCACCTGTCCTGCAAATGGAACCAGCATTATCTAACACTTTAAAATCAGAAAACATTCTAAAACCAGGACTTTCTATTTGAATCAAATCAGAGTTGAAACTTTTCAATACTAGGCACACGTGATCCTGTAAGGGTAGCAATCTAACAAACATGAAAGGGTGCATGAGCACACTTCAAGAGGTGACCTGCTGCAGCCTGGGGTGGGGAGAAGGAAAGGGTGGAATCACTGGTTAAAGGGTGAAGGAGAAGGTGTGTGAACATGAAAGCAGGGTTGCTGCTACACCTGTCATATAAAAGTTGTTAATACTACTACTATTATTATTATTATTACTACTACTACTACTACTACTTGCAAAGAGTTGCTGAACAAACTGCAGTGATGCTGGTGGTCAGGTAAAATGATTTGACCTAAGCTGCCAAGTAATTTTAGCAAGTTTTAATTCTAAGTATCTGTGTACATGATTTCAGCAAAGTCATTGCTTTGTGGTATTGGGAAACATGTTCTCTCAAACTGATGTCATCGAATGTTATAAGCATTGTGAAGTATAAACCTAATTGGGCAGATGATACTAGGTGGAGCCACTGAAGTTCTATGCTTACTTTCACACACAAATTCATGTCTGCTACTGCTCCTTCAAGAATCCATGGCAGTTTCTCTCAAGACATGGTCCTAGTCCAAGTATGTGTTAAACAACAGCAGTTTCGAACACAGATGCACATAAACCTTGTCCTGCAGACCAAGGTAAATAAAATACACTTTGTCTACTCTTTTGTAGTGCCCACATTTCAATGGGCAATATGCTGCATTTCATCAAATCAATGTATCATTACATTTTTCCTAAATGGTAGAACAGAGCCTAATATTAATTACCCACAAAAAAAATCCGTGCTAAAAGAATGATGGGAATACAGATTCAAACATCAATACACTAAAAATTGCCTGAAGCCACATTGCCTTTATAACCTTAATGCAGCCCTTTTCTTTGTTTTTATTTTTTGGGGGTTTTTTTTGGGTTTTTTTTTGTTTGTTTTTTTGTTTTTTTGGTTTTTGTTGTTGGTTTTTGTTGGGTTTTGTTTGTTTGTTTTTGTGGTTTTTATTTGCTTGTTTGTTTTGGGGGTTTTGGTTTTTTTGTTTTTTTTTTTTTGAGCCCATCATTAAGGTTACAGCCTTTAATTATGCATTTCTAGGCCATTTCTCTTTCTGGACTGTCTCGTTAAGCACACAAGATAGACAGCTACTTAATGGTGTTGTCACTGCTTTCCTCCACATTGCTCAAAGTGTAGCTGCAGGCCTGACCTATTGAACAGTATTCCAGTCCTGCTCTGGAGATGTGATCAGACTTCCTCACAGGATCCTCCATTGTGCTCAGCACCACAGGATCTTCAAGTGCTTCAGAAACAGTAGACTACTTTGAGATGAAGTATTCCTGATTTTTAGCATTAGAGAGCTGAGCTGCAGAGAGGTCAAGGTAAAAAGTGTCCCTTTACTCTAAGTGCTCATTTTGGAAGTGTGCAACTTGACTTTTGAAATTGCTTGTGAGAATAGAAGATTTTTCATGGACTCAGTGCATCACTCCTTTTGATTTCAGCTAAAGCTGAAATCTGAGATCTGATTGCTTGGGTTATTGGGTTACTGATAATGAAAATTATCAGTATGCATTAGGTAGCCAAGTTAGTCGGAGCAATTTGCATAGCACTGCCCAGTGCTTCATGTCTGGAACAGCAATAAAATGTAGTCCCTTTAGGCTAGATAATCACTTGCCTCTGTGGCAGGACCATCCTTTGCCTTCCTGCATTCTTTGTAATTTGAAGAAAATGAAGTCCAAGTCCTCCAGCCATGTAAGTAATATGTGATCATGGCATTAAAACCTTACCAAAGAATGTTATCATGATTCGTATCACCATTAATTGGAATTGCAACCTTAATAAAGTTCTTTTAGACCTTTTGTTCCTATTGGCTTGTTCCTTTTACAAGCCATCTGCAGATAATACATAGCTCAATATATTTTCATACAGTAAATATTTAAGAATAACAAAATATATTTCCTTTGCTGGTATCTAGACTACTAATCTGCTGTAACTCCACTTCTGTTTCCGTTTTCATATCCAACTAAAACAAAAAGACAAATCTCATGTCTCCTATTTCTTTTCACTCCCAAACTGAGGAGACATTTAAAGGCTGCTACTTCTGTGATTCAGCACCTCTTTTCTAATGTCTCTGTAATATTATAGACTGTGAAGGCAACCTAGTGGTGCCAAAACTTAGTTGTTTATCTTTTTACTCTGTGAAGCAGAAGGACTCACTTCAGTTTGAAAATACTTCAAGAAGTCACATTGTAAGGAGTTCATAAGCAATTCAGTTGAAAGAAGACACTTTGTTTTCAAAATAAAAATGTTCTTGAAGAAGAAGTGGTGCCATTCACACCCTGCTCCCTCTCCCATCCAAGAAACAGAAGTGCCTGAGCACAGTTAAAGTGAGCAGAAAGTTTTCACTGCTCCAAGTTACCCTCTTCCCAACAGCAATAAGTAGATGGCTGCCCACTCATCCCACTGGACTTGTTGTTTTGATTTCTGGTAGTTAATGTCCCTCTCCCATACATACCACTATTTCCTAATCACATAAGCAGTGCCACCCAGACCCTTTCCATCCAAGCATTTCACTTGCAAATTTAAGGACAGCTCAACAAGAACAAGATTAGCCAGACTAGTCTTAGGGAACCAATATTTTGAGCCCTTAGTTATCTTACAAATTATTAATCAGGCTAGAGACACGAGGAGGAGCAACTTAACAACCAAGGAGGATTAATGAATTGATGAACTGAGCAAGACTTTTAAGCACAATGGATTAATTTTCGTTGTGAATATTAAATGGATTCAGTGATTAAAAAAGCTAAATTACCTCAAAGACCTATTTCAAGAGTAATTTTCTCTCCTTTGCAGTTTTTCTTTTTTACCTGTTGACCTTGAAGATTGCATTTAATTTCACTTAATTTTATAAACTATTTTCTAGTTATCCTGGCAAATGCAGAAGAAATGGCATTTCTTATTTCTCCCACAAGAAGAATGCATTCATTCCCCAACAGAAATCACTTCCTTTGCACTCCAAGAGTAAAAAGTTTATCTTGGCCAAAGGCAGAGTGTTTTTATTTAACTGTGATACCTGTCTTAATTTCAAATTTGAAGATTAATGACTCTGTGCAAAATTCTGTGTCTCTTTCCTGCCATATGTTCAGGGGGGTGTCTTATCACTATGGTTTACAAATGAATCCATGTAGTCGTCATTTCTTGACTCATCTTACAGAACAGGAAGAAGTTTTGTCACTCAGTTGCAACAAGATGCAAGTCACCTTCTTTATTTTTCACATTTAAGTGCAGTGGATAAAAGCAGTGAGGTGGCCACCTTTCAGTGCGTTCTGCAGAGCTCTAATTCTCCAGGCAACCAGTGAAGTCTAAAAGGTTATTTGAGATGCCATGTCTTCACACTGATCCAATTTTTGCTGTTTGCTGGATTTAATGGATGGTGCAGTTTCTTGTCTGGATTTTTTGCCTAAAACAAAAATCCAGGCATGTACAAAAGTTTGCCCATTCCTTCATGTGCTCCCAAGCAAAGCGGCAACTACAGGAAGAAGTTAATCTGAGTGCAACCTGCTAGAAGACAGAATACAAAGGCATAAATTCTAAAGATGAAATTAATTTTCCTTCTCATCATTGCAATCAGCAGCAGATTTTGTGTCAATGGATTGTACAGGCAAAGAGCCAACTTGCAGTGGCAGAGCTTTTACTCAAAATTTTTTTCAAACACCTAAAAAAAATGGAGGAAATCTTACATTTCCCCGAGTTGTTTGGATAACACTGCATTTATAGAAAATAGAATTGTTTTAAATTCACCAAAAGTAAGGTTTAAACCATAATCCACAGGTTGCTGTTCTTTCAAAGTAGCATTTTTAATATTTCATTCGAAATATGGGCTTAAAAAAAGAAATACGACGATCTCAGAGGCATTCTGGACAAAAAAAAAAAAACAAAACACCCAAAAAACCCACCCAACTAAAACCCCAGATTTTAAAAAAACAGTAAATGAGAATGTGAGTATGAACATTCTAGAGAAGAAAAATAGAAAAAAGAAAGGAGACTAGAACAGGCTGCTTGCATAAAATCTTAACTGTGCACACGTCCCAGGAAGGTGCTTGGGAGGCCTCCAGTCTTCAAAATCATGGGAACCAAAGGGAAAAAAAACCCTCATGTCTGTAGTGATGGGTCCAACTCACATATACATACACACTTCTATGTTTATACTCTCATCTGTGCTGCTGGCTCCTCACATTACTCTCATGTGTTTGTAGTCATATATATGTGTGTATTTACCTTAACTTGATAGATATTCTTCACATAGTCTTTTAAATACTTCCTGAAAAAAACTTGATTCCCTTGTTCCTATGAACCAGTTTAACATTAGCATAGTTGGAAGGTGAGGGCAGGGAGAATATTTTTAGTGTGCTTCTAGGCCGAAACTTTGAATCTTGCTCAAATTAATGAAATGTACAATTCTAATTTTAAACTTTTAATAATGCTACCCTGGTCCTTGAACATTTAGATCTTGCTGAAAATACTACTCTTAGCAAGGAACATGGTTGTGGTTTGTTTGTGGGTTTTGGTCGTTCTTTTAATCTTGGGTTATTTTAAATACTGCACAGTTTCTATTGCTTAATTTCATAGATAATATTAGGGAGATAAATCGTTAATCCAGGCACTCCAGCAACTGCTTTTTGAGAACCTATGTGCAGGCAGGGGGCTGAGTCAGGCTCTCCATCCAGCCATAGAGAAACAGGCTTCCAGCTGGCTGAGAGAACAGGCTTCTCTCCCTGTGGCTTTCTTCCTCTGCTGGCACCATCTCCAGCTTCTCTGTGCTTGAAACCAGCAACCACGTGGCTCTGATGTTGCATTGCAAAAGGATGATTGAAATTTTACTGCACTAAACTTGCAGGGCCAAACTTTGGCACCCATCCTTGGTGGGAACAGCTAAAGCCAGCCCCACACAAGATTGGTATGAAGTGGAGCACAGGACCTTTTATAATTTGGTGGTGTCAGAGAAAGAGCTTAGCAAGGAAAAAATGCCAGGGGCCTTGCAATCCCAATACTTATTAATAATATACAGTAATACACAAAAGAATTAACAATAACAGGTACAAGAAATATTACTAATTTATTAGTGGGAATGGCAAATCCTCTCCATGAAGCAGTCTGGAAGTTTGAGCTGTGACAGGAAGGAAGTACTCTGCACTGATCTTAAGAGAAAATGCACCCTACTTTTAAATTTTTTCTTTTTCTTTCTTTTTTTTTTTTTAAGGTGTGGACAGGAAGAAATGCTTAGTTATGTTTTCTCTTTGCTTTGCATTCTGTATCTTCATGATGGTGCATTAAAGTAACAGTGTGATCTGCTGCAACCCTGGGAGCAGCACTAATGTTACTAGAAATGTTCTAAGCATATTATCAAGACAATTTCTGCAGGGACAGTTAATATCCTTTAGCACACCAGCTCATATAAAAATTACCTACAGATTGAGAACAAAACTGCTACAATGAGTTTAACACGACAGTGTTAATTGGTTACTCCGTTTGAGGGGAAATGGTGCCTGCTACCTGTCAAGCCGGGAGAGGAGATCTCAGCAATGGAAAATAAAGCATTTTCCCCATTTGTTATGGGATCTTTATTGCCCATGGAAGGTTGAGGTGGGTGTGGAAATGTTCCCTAGGATGTGTCCCAGCAGATGAAGGGGCAACCAGAGGAATATGGCCACAGCTTGTTACCTACTGCAAGGAAGTGTGAATAGAAAACAGAGTACATGTGCCTCATATTAGCCATAATGTGAAGGACAATTGATTTGTTTAGGAGGAGAGAGAAAGTGCATGAAAATTCCCCAATATCATGCAGGGCCCTGACAAAATCTGGTCCTTGGGAGGCAAGTGGAGGTGATGACCCTGCTTGAACATAGATGAAACACACTCCTGCTCCCCGGAACCCTGTTGGAGGAATTATCCCTCTCATTTCTTCTACCACTGTAATACCACAAAACTGAGTGAGTAGGAGCTTTCCCAGATTACTGAGGGTTTAACTCTAAGAAAAACAGATCAGGTGGTTGGTTGGTTGGGGGGTTTTAATGGCATTTTAAACCAAATCAACTTGTCCATGGTTAGTATTCGCTGATCTTCCTGGCTTGAACAGCTGCTTTGTGGAGCAGCTCTGCAGAACAAGTCTGAGTGGGACCTTATTTACAGTCCATCACTGCTCTGTATTCAGACTGTATTATGGACTGAAGTGTGTAAAAAACAGGGTATCAGGTAAATTGCTGGTTTTCAGTCTTATGCATTTTATTATTTTTAGATGAACACAGCACCAGAGGTATATGTTTGCTTCAGTTTTGCCAAGTACTGATTATAATAGCCAAGGTTAAAAGATGTAGACAACTTCCTTCCTTCTCTTCTGCAGTCAACACTATTTAAGAAAGAAAAAACAGTGACTGAAAAGAAAAATACTTTGATTCATCTTAAAGACACAAACTGATATCAAAAGTTGGTAACAAATACTTGTTTAGATTTGATTTAATGAAACTAAGGATTTTTATGATGTCGTTTTTAAAATCAGAAAATCCAGCATTTAATGTTGTTCTTCTATAGTGAAAAAAGTGTATGCAAGAAGCAGCTGGGCTTCACAAAAAGAGGTACTGTACATAATGTGAAGATCAGGCTTTTCTTTCCAAACTCAGTCATTTTATACAAAATCAGAATCAGATTTCATCAGTCCCAGGAAGTATTTGAGAGATCCTTCCGTATTCCAGCCTATTACCACAAGTTGCCTCAAGGCAATCCTTTCCTCTTTACTACAGCCTGTAACTGTCTTTAAACATGCAGAAACTGAATTGCTGTAAAACTGCATTACCCTGTTGCAGGTTTGAAATCCTTGGGAAAATTCTGATAGCTTTACACCTTAAGTTATTAAAAATATTTAATGTTTAAAAGGTTGATTTTGGTGGGGGTTTTTTACACTATAAAGAAATCCCATACCAAATTACCCATAAAACTGTAACAACCACTATAAAAATGTCAGCATTAATCAACATATAGTACACACACACACACATATAGATGCATGATTTATGTCTTGTTTAAAGATAAGGAAATTCTGTATGTTACAAGAGACTACTGGACTTCTAAGTGGGTTTTTAAATGTAGTTCAGTATCTTCAAGGAGTTCTCTAAAACACATACTCAATAATAGGACAGCCAATATCTATGACTAAGGCTGGGTTAAAATTAATTGCCTGACATATGAACCAAACTGACTGAACAGTGATGTGAATCCTTCAGTGCTCCACTGAGCTGCAGTGAACTGTACTCCTGCCAGAATCCCTAAAATACTGACTTAACACTGAATATGCAACCATTAATCTTGACTCTCTTGATCCTTCCCCATCATATTTTTTTCCACAATTCTCTTCTCATTTGTATCCTCAGCAGAAAGCATAAATTGTATCAGCATGGAGAAGCTCATGAAAAGCCCCAACACATCCCACAAAAACAGCCCCCTCCCCCGGCCAAAAAGATCAAATCAAACAATTAAAAAAACCCTCCACGTGCTGCATTGGGTATAGCTGAGATTTCCTGCCTGGCTTTCTGGGCTTGTTGATCAGAGGCTTGAACTTTTCACCCCTTTGGTAGCACGGGCTTTGTGATGGCCGCAGTGCGAGGCTGTCTGCCCGCGGGTGTCAGAACAGCTGACATTGATCACGCAGCTCCTTTCCCGTTAATGTTTGCATGCTTAGAAGGCTGCTGTGATCACACAGCCTTTTTTCATTCTCAATAATCCTGTCGGTCTGATTTACACAGGCCGTGCAGAATTCAGGCTCCATGCAGGGCACAAGCACCGAGCTCGGAGCAGCAGCAGCGTCCCGGTGTCCCTCCAGCACTTGGAAAAGCTCATGCCCTGAAACACGGGGGGTGAGTCAGCCTAGGGAGCCAGGAGCGCTGCGCTAGCGACTGTGCTGAGTACAGAAACAGGAATACCCAGAAAGCTGCTTGGTGCCATTTTAAATTGAATTGGAAGCCGCGAAGCCAGGGGACCGGCAAAAGAAACACTGCGGGAAGGCGCAAAAGCCGGAATATTTGTGCATGCTCTGTGTGAAATATACACAGCGGTGAGACAGCACAACACATCCGCGGCAGGGTCCCACTCCATGGCTCCTGTGCCGTGCTCCGTTACTCTTCAGGACTGTCGGGAGAGGCACCCCGGGGCCCGACAATGCAGGCCCCGGCACCCTCGGGGCTCCTCGGGAATCGGAACACGGTTTGGGTTGGAATGGACAGTAAAGATCATCCATTTCCATCCCCTCTGCCGTGGGTAGGGACACCTTCCACTACACCAGGTTGCTCCAAGCTTCATCCAACTTGACCTTGAACACTTCCAGGGATGGGGCACCCACAACTTCTGTGTTACAGTGCCTCACCACCCTCACAGTAAAGAATTTAATCCTAATATCTAATCTAACCCTACTCTCTCTCAGTTTGAAGCCATTGCCCCTTGTCCTGTCACTCCAGGCTCTTGGAAAAGGTCCCTCTCCAGCCTGTGTGCTCCCTCCGGGCACGGCCGTGCTTAAACCACCGCTCCCTCAGCAGATGCACACCCAGCCCCTGCGGGGTCGGTGTCCGATCCGTGCCGGGGCTGTTCAGGGCCCGCAGGGACCGAGAGCCCCGAGCGGTCCCGGCGCTGGGCAGGGAACCGGCAACAGCAGCCACGGCTTCCCCGCCGCCCCCACAGCGGAAGCGGCTACGCCGCCGGAACCGGCGGACGTGACCTCACGGCACGGCCCCTTCCCAGACCTCCTCGCCGCGTCGGGCCGCTCCCGGTCGGCGGCCGAGGAGGAGGAAGGAGGAGAGCGGGCGGGATCCGGGATGCTGCCGGCGCAGCTCGGGCGCGCGCCGCGGCACCTGCTGGTGTGCGAGCGGGGCCACGCGCGCCACCCGCGCTCGCGGCACGCGGCGCACGTGCGGGACCACGCCTACAGCTGCCGCGTGAGTGGCGCGAGCGCGGGCCCGGGGCCTCGGCGGGATCCCCTCAGGGAGACGGGGAAGGGAGGGGAAGGGAAGGGAAAGGTAAAATCAGAGCTGCCTGAGGCTCCCACGCCGCCCGTCCCGAGGAGCTCTGCACGCCAGCCGCTCTAGGGGCGCGTTGCTGGTGCCCCGCTTGCGCCGTGCTCGGTGTTCTGGGGGCCTCCTCCGTCCTTGCCAGAGCTGGCTCGCGCGCCCCGTTTTTGGGGAAGAAAAAAAAAACAAACGCCAAAAAAACCAATTAGCCCTCCCTTTGTGTTTGTGGTGTCGCGCAGCATGGGAGAAACACCCAAACTCTTTCCTTCGTCCAGGAGCGAAAGAGCGGGCGGGCAGGAGGAGCGAGAGGGGTGACAAATCAAGCACACCACCTATCAGAGCTTTTCACTGTTTATATATTTTAGCAAACAAAGGAGTTAGTGTTCATTGGCTACAAGTTGCATAGTTCTCTTGTTAATTAGTATTCTATCTTGTGTTGGTTAGCGAGTCTCCCATGCTGATTAATCCCCATGCTCAGTCCTTCTCAGCTTTGGAGTCAGGGGGTTCCTGGGGTCGGAGGTCCGTGAGTTGGTGGCGGTGATCTCTACCTGCCGGAATTTACTTTTATCCACTCAGAGCTGATTGAGCACAGTTGCTGGGTTTGTGAAGTTTCATCCTTATCTTGGAGTTCTGCCAAATGTTTTTGTGACCCATAAATTCTGCGTTCTTTCTGCCCGCTATCAGTGGTATATCCTTCTCCCCGAGCTTTGTTGACTTCATCCTAGGTCTGACATCACTGAAGCATGTCCAGCCCTAAACTTTAACAAAGAGACCTGGACTTCACTTAGGGCTTGTTAGCTGTGCTCTTGTTTCATGGATTAAATCTTCCTTCTTGTTGATTAGGCTTGAAAGTGTTCAAGGACTAAACATCAAAGAACATTCTTCCTTAAGAAAATTTTTAGGTATTCCACATTTTGCAGCAATCAGGCAGGACCCTGTTTCATAACTCCCTTCTCATTCCCTGTAACTCCCTGGGCTAATTGTTTACTGTTTCTGATTTCTGAGACGTTTTTTTAGCAGCTAATCAGAAGGCTTTCTACTGGTGTGGAAGGCAGCTCCTTTGTCAGTCCTTACGTCTCTTGAACACGTGTGACAAGGGAGATAGACACCTGTTTTTCAAGAGCTTTGAGAGAGAAGTTTTTTGAGGAATGGAGGAAGGAGCAAGGGGACGGACCTTTATGCTGCTTGGGAAGCTTCATACTTGCCCATGTATTGCTTGCCATGTATTACCTTGTTTTCCCTGGCCTGCCAGACTTCAGGGTTCTCTTGGTCTATGGAAAATGTGCAGGAAATCTTTTAAGCAAAAAGTAAATTAAAGGTTCTACTTCGATCTTTGCTTTTCCACTAAGATTACAGAAATGCTTAGCCTACATTTTTAGTTACAACTGCTTCAACAGGTACTCCAGCAAGGGCTGAAGGAGGTGTCCCAGTGTGACATCAAGCTAAATGTATAGTGATGTGAAACAAGATATTCTGTTAGCTCATGCTGTGTAAGATCATGTCTTTACATAATACATCAAATGCTATTGTATAGCAAAAAAAAACCCAAACAAAGAAAAAAACCCAAACCACCAAATAATGTATTTGGTGTACATAGAGACTATGAAAATTGATACATTTCAAAGGCCTGATATTACTTTTTTTTCCATCTCATTTTGATATAAATTACAGATACATCTTTGAAAAGTAGAGGTTTTCTTTTGTATTTCCTGTTGTTTTGTTTGGTTTCGTGTTTTTCAGAACAGGTTTTAGGGTGGGATTGACATTACAAATATGTTCCTAATAGGTATCTTTTCTGATCCCGGAATGTGGCATGCTGCCTGAAGTGCTGAAAAGCACAATTGCAGATATTGGAGAGTACTACCTGGTGAGGAATTTGCCCGTTCATGAATTGGTTGCTCATGAATTCATTGATGCTTTCGTGAAGAAAGGTAAGGAGGAAATAGGACAGAAAAAATGCAGTTGTAATTTACTTTTTTATTGCACAGTAAAATTTTTGATAGTTTTATTATTATTTGTTCTGAAAAGTATTTTAAAGGAAGGAAAGGAAAAGTACTAAGCAAATTCTGCATGAATTTGTTTATATGCTTTTTCCTGCTTTGTCATGTGTGACATTTGTTTACACCCAGGGGATCTAAAACTCCTGTGATTCTTCCTTATAAATTTCTCCCTATTCCACCTCAATTCTGAGAGCCAGCTATCAAGAGGACTTCCATGTATCCTCACACCTGTTTCTGCTACACCTCACCTTTATGCAGATTCCTGTAGAAACCTTTCTTCTCCCTGTCTTGTTCCTTCATACTTCAACACAGAGCTGTGCTGAGCTATGTTTCACAGCAGGCAAGAGAATATGCCTCCTTATTTTTTATTTTTCACTAAGAGAGCTGTGATAGCTCATCCTTGCCCAGTAAGAGCAGAGAGGATGTGAAGAAAGACAGAGCCTCTGCCCAGCCACCTTGCTGTTTTCAGACCATGCTGTTTTCATCTAGCAGAGCCCACTGCTTTGGCTTATGATAGCTATTGTACCCTTCAGCTGATAGCCAGAGAGAAAAATAAATTACAGAGAAAAGAGAGGAGAACAGAGAACATGTAGATGAAACAGGAGAATAAGAGATCCATTACTTGCTAAATGTGGGACTCTTTTCTTATTTCCTTTAACTTCATTAATGTTTTTTATGCTAGTAGTGTTATGGAAACAATACAACATTTGTACACAGAGTTCGCAGCATCTGACACTTGTATTTTAAAAAAGAAAATTTATTAGTGGCAGATAATGTGACAAAAGTATTTAGTAATGTGAGCATCTTCCACCTTGTCTTTGTGTGAGCTGGTAATAAAAATATGTCTGGGAAGAAATTGGGTTTTCTGTTTGCTGACTAGGGAGAGTCACGGGTGGGAGGAAAGAAAATGTTTTCATATTGGGGCTTATTATTAACATTATCCCTATTATAGGTCTTTTAAAATATTACCAGAACAGGGTTTATAAAAATAATAACAAAATGCCATTTTGCTTGAGAAGGTGGAAGAAAGTTAGTGGATGAAAACATGAGAGTGATTCAGATGGTGTTTGTCATGTTTGGTTGTCTTGAAGTGAATTGTTTATCTTGTCATGTCTGTCTCTACAGACTGTGTAATCTCATGTTTTTCTGCTTTACTGTTGAAGGTTCATGCTACGCACTTACCTATAAGACAAAAATTGATCAAGATAATACTGCAGCTCTGCTACCAAATGGTATGGGGGATTTGTTTTGGTTTCAGTAATACGTGTCAGTTGTGGTCTGGGTTGTTTCTGTTTTGTTGTTGTTTTGTTTTGTTTTTTAATTTGGAATTATGTAAATTGGAAAATAATGCTTATTGTACTGGCCAACTTTGTTAGAAATATGTGTGGATTGGAAAAAAATACTAATTTTAGCTCTTTTTTTCATTTGTGCTGTTAAATTATTTATTTCCTCTAAAGAAAATTATAGTAAAAATCAGTTTCACTTATATATAGTCAGTTTGTCAATGCTTCAGCCGTAATTGCAATTGCTGCAGGGGGTTATTTTTGTGAGAACATCGCATTCCAACTTCTTGTTTCCTACTGGTCTTTAAGACAGAATTTGTACCAAAACAGAAAGTTATCAGCACTGCTTAGGAACACTTCTAAAATATTAAGTGTTTATTCTCATGAGACCCTACCTTGGGTACTTCATTCAGCTCTGGGTCCCCAGCACAGGATGGACATGGACCTGCTGGAGCAAGTCCAGAGGAGGCCACAAAGATGCTCACAGGGCTGGATCACCTCTCCTATGAAAACAGGCTGAGAGAGCTGGGTTTTTTTAGCCTGGTGAAGAGAAGACTCTGGGGAGAATTAGGGCACCTGCCTGTACCTAAAGGGGATGTGAAAGAGAACTACAGAGGAAATTTTTATAAGGTCATGTAGTAATAGGTCGTGGGGGGAATGGATTCAAACTGGAGGAGGGTAGGGTTAGATTGGATATGAGAAAAAAATTATTTACTTCCAGGGTGGTGAGGCCCTGAACAGGTTGCCTGAAGAAGTTGTGGTGCCCCATCCCTGGAAGTGTTCAAGGCCAGGTTGGATGGGGCTTTGAGCAACCTTGTGTAGTGGAAGGTGTTCCTACCCATGGCAGAGGGGATGGAACTGGGTGATCTTTACTGTCCGTTCCAACCCAGACAGCTTTCTGATTCTATGAGGATTCTGTGATTCCCTGAGAACTATCTAACATGTTAAAAGTCTGTTTCAATTGCATCACAGTTTTATGAGAAGACATCATAAAATGTCCCACATCTCAGGTGAGAAAATGAAGGTATTTTGAGTTTCAGCTACATTGTCTTATTTCTGTTTAACAGTATATAAGATATAATAGAAATACAAACTGGTCTATCTGCCCTCTAGCCTAAGAAGCTGTAATATGACAGGTGCCCATGAGGGCATGAATGAATTCAGATTGTTCAGAAGAATTCTTTTATGTGTTTGTAAGCACAGTCCTGGCAAAATGGATACTTGATAGCGGTGGATGGAGTTCGTGTGATACAGGTGTTACAAGCTGTGCACAATTACTGCAGAGGCAGTGTTACGGTTCCTGGTGATGTCACTGTCTGAACTCTTCCTCTGCAGTCTTACTTGTTTGTGTTCTGTGCTGTTACTTGTGCAGTAGAACCCAAGGGCTGTGGTAGAGAGAGCTGTTGTGTGAAGCTCTGTACCAAGCAGCAGCAGCCAGATCTGGTTTGTGAGCACAGAAGCAGAGTTGTTCCAGCATGTATCAGCTCATCGCTAACAAGCATGGTTTACTCAGTGTGGCTTGGAGGAACTGCTTTTGTTTATTTAGTTGAGCAGTGCATGTTGAGCATGAATGTTTACTAAATCAGGCCCTTGTGCAATGTAGTGCTCAGCTAATGACACAGCAAGTACTGGAGGATGAGTGGAGGAAAGATGGAGACAATGAACTGAGCAGTACAATAAAAAAGCAATGATTATCTCAGGAATAATATTATGCTTTTCTTACTCTAGTTCACAAGATCTCTTTGATAAGAAAAGAATAATTGAGGTATAACCTTTTTTTTTTAAAGGATTGATCTGGTAATCCATTTAACTGGAACTAAGGAGTCTTCATTACGTTAGTAATACCATTGATCCGAAGCTAATGTTGTAAAAGGTATATGGTTCTCAAAAGACTTCAAAGGGAACCAAGTAGAAGATCATGTCTATTAAAATTTGGTTTGTTTATAGGTAAACTAATTCTGTCAGTGGATAAGGATACTTATGAGGAGCTTGGACTGCAAGGTCGGCCTTCTCGGTATTCAGGAAAAAAAGTAATGAGATATAGTAAGTATGATTTATATAAACAGGACTTATTTAAGAAGCACCTTGTTAGGATGTCGAAACTTCCCCTTTCTCTAAAATTGGTTATTGTCTAGGTTATATTTTCCCAGATGCAAATACAAGGAATGCCTGAAGAGAGAAAGTAGTTTTTCTCCAAGCAGTAAAGCAGCTTTAAGGACACAAATACATCATCTTTTCAGTACTCTATAAAACATTTCGTTTCAGGGGTTCTCATGGTGTTGTTTGTACTGGAGTGATGTAGGACTCAGGAATTTTTGCGTGCTCTGCATAGTTTCTGTACATTCTGATTTAAGTCAGAAAATTTTAAACTGGTCAAGGAGGTATGTAAAAATGTATGCACTATACAAAATCAGTGAAGAGCCTCACGCAAGACTGCTTGCTTGAAAGAGAGAATTGTACTATGTCTCACACATTTAAGATGGCAATCTCCATGTATCAAGTACTTGGAAAGCATTATTTTTTTAACAGCTGCAGAGGAGACATCTTAAGTGTGATTTTTATTAATTTGTCTTTTTAGGAAATGAAAAACCCAAACATGAACACTGTGCCATCTCAAATGTATTGGAACTTGCAGCAGTTGATAGGTATAGTTACATAAAACCTTTAGGAGGGGAAACTTGTTATCTCTAGTAAGTGTTTTGGCATAATGGGACATCATTTTATCATTCTGATCATTAAAATGTATCATGAAATTTCCATTTGAAAAGTAAATATAACTTATCCATGGGACAATTCACCTAGGGAAAAAAACAACCTATTGAAAAAGTGTCATTGCTCTATGCGTGACTTTTGTTGTTAGAAATTCTAGTTTGGGTTTTTGTTTTGTTTTGTTTTTTACTGCTAATAGCTCACCCAGTTACCAAGATATTTTTAAGGCACTGTTCAAGGACTAATGTCAGTGCCATTTCAAGAGGAAAGGAATCTGTCCCTCTAGTCACTAGGAAGCAGTTCCAGATTATATCAAAATAGGGACAACAGAAGAGAATATTTATTTACATGATGGGGAGTCATATTTGCATAATCAAATACTTTGTAAAGATTCTGTAGATGTAAAGAGGAATTGTAATGTTCTTTCGTTTCTTTGTGCTCTTCTAATTTAACAATAAAATTTATTTCAACTGAATACCAATAGCTATTGTGCATTTTCTGCAGTTGTCACTATTGACTTGACTGATGCTGGCTTTCACCCCGAGAGCAAGAAACACAACAGAGTGCTTTGGGCCTTGAAAGAAAAGAAACCTTTAGAATTTGACTTCCTACTGGCTTGGTATAATACAGGTAATAAGAACTACATGTAAAACTAAAATGCAACTGATATGAAGTCCAAATATTTTTAATTTACTGTTTTTCTCTAGTGATTGTCCAAATGCATTTTCAGTAGAGGGAAACGTTAGATTAAAATGTGTATGGGTGGGATTTTTTTGTTTGTTTTGTTTATTTGTTTTGGGTGGAGAGGGTGTTACTTCCTGTGCACAGAACATCTCAGTCCAAGAACACAACAGTGGTTCATAGGAGATATATTAGTTGCTTCATTTCTTTTCACTATGTTGCCAAGGCTTTCTGGCAAAACTTTGCCTATTTGATGGTGCTTCCTCTTCTTTATAAATTTGTGACATACATAACCGTTATCAATACCCTTTCTTTGGTTTGTTTGTTTTTATTAGTAAACATAAGTTATGTATCTGGTTGCATACTTAGGATAGGGAACTCTGGTTTCCTCAGAAGTTACAGGACTTGTACAGATTCCCTGTTTACATTGTGTGCCATGTGCCCGGATACAGAGTGCTGTTTGATCACTTTATTCTCAAGCACTTGCTTGAGGCTGGAGCCAAGTAAAAGGTTGCTATAAGAAATTGTACTGTTCCAAATAATCTTCTAGTATTTGTTTATCTACTGTTTTCTAATTATACTAATTTTTTTCCTGGACTCAAGTGTTTTTCCTTCTCTGAGGGAAATTTTTCTAAGTCCCCAGTTGTTTATATTACCTCAGAACAGGCTGTATTTAGGGATATGTAGCATTTGCATAGAACTGATTAAAACTGCAAGTGTCTATACTGAAAAACATGTTTTTTTTCATCACAGATGTGTAGCTTTTGGTGTTGTTTTTGCCTTGAGTCTCCACACTAGGAAGAAGGGATATTAGAAAGGTTCCTGAGAATGCTTTCCCATCTCCTCTTTGTATTGTTATTTTTCCTTGCTCTTCAAGGCCAAGTCTGAGAAGGAGTTAACTGATCTGAGAAATGGAAGCTGCTTACAAGCTGCTTTAGGAGTGTCCCATGTTTCACTTTATTCCTCCATGTTTCCCCTCCCCCTTTCTAAGTACTAATCATATGACAAGGATCCATATGACAATTGTTTGTCATACAGAAATTGTTTAAAGGCTTGCAATTCCCGTCCTTGTAATCTTCAGGAAGGAGTCACAGTGAAGGCTGTTGCTACCATAAATGGTGACATAAATCCAACTGAGGTGGCAGATCTTCACGCTCAGCTTGCTTGGATTTATTGACCCTGGACAGAGAGCAAAATGCCTCTAGGGCCACTATTTTTCTTATCTTTGCTGCTGCGCATGTTAACAACATTCAGGAAGAATAGCAATTTTTTTCCTCACTTTCTTACATCCCAAAAACAGGTCAGGTCAATCATTTCCTGAATATGGAGTTAAATGTGAATGCCTTTCTGTGCAAGAATCTTGTGCTCATAACACACAAAAGACTATTAGTTCCTTAGTACTGACAAAAATAGAACTTTTATAGGTTTTTATTAATAGATATGAGACATTGTGTAGATTCTACTGGAAGGGAAAAGTGGGCTGTGTTTTGTCAAGAGAATCTGTGTCCTCTGTGAACATTCTGCTTTCAGCCTTCCTGCTGAAAACTGGTGTTTCTTGCTGTGGTCAGCACTGCAGGATTTCTGGTTTTCGTACCCAGTTTTCCCACATTGTGGTTTTGGCACCAAGAAGAACAGGAAAAGGCAATATGGAGCATCTCATGTCTTTAATGACAGAGGCAATACAATCTTTTTTTCTATTGCTGTAATTTCTATCACTATTTTACGTGTTTATTGGATGAAATTCAGTGGCCCCTGAAAAGCTTTGATGATGTGCCTGGTTGTTGTTAATATGGAAAGGTGTGCTGTAGCTAGAGGAATTGTTCTGTTAGGGTCTTGACTGTAGTCTTTGAGATTTCCTGTATTTAGGGCTATAGCTGAGGTTCCCACATGCAGCAGACATGTAATATGTATGATTTTCTGTATTTTATTAGGAATTCTAGGGCAATATTATACATGCTTTGAACCTGTGAGGCTAACAAATGCCAATAAAATGTAAGGAAAATCATCTCTTCTGACACTCTTCAGACTTAAATATATCTGTATAAAAATACTAAATTAAGAAGAATTCAGTGATTGCCTTTGTGCCCTTTGGAACAACATTTTTTTGAAGAATGACTAAAGAAAATGAGCGTAACCCTCCTTCTATTCCCCTAAATGATTGTCCTTGATGACGTAAATACAGCTGGTAGACTTTAGGCAGTCCATATTTTCTGATAGAAAATTTTAGATATAATATTCCACAGTGAGCTCTACCCTATTCTTGAATTTCTGCTCTTTATAAATGCCTTTTCTGTGGTATTTAGATGTTGCTCTGCACTTCAGACTTCTCATGAGTAAGGCATTATTTCTTGGTCTCCTAGACACCCATTGTTCCTTTTTGAAAATAATACACATTATCTGGAATCTGAAATTTAGCAGAATTTATTCCATGTCAATTACCTTCCTGCTTCAAAAGCAAGTTGGTAATATCTCTGAATTTAAAATGTGCCTGCTTAGGTGAGTTTTTTGGTCTAGGTGCCTGCTGTTTTGGATCTCCTACTAATACTTTCCTACAAGTCCTTCAAGGCACATTTAACTCTTACAGCCATACTGCATTTGAAGAGTTATCAGGGGGAGGGGAGCAGGGGTGAGTTTATTCTTCTAGTAAAGTAGCATTTGTAATGTATTTTGATTTCTCTGCCCTCTTCTCTTTCCTCTCTCTTCAGTCCTTATGCTCCAGATTATTCTGGAATTTCTTTTGACATCATTGATAAATCTGTTCTTAAACCTATAATCACATGCTCACTTTTCCATTATTCAGGGAAAATGCTGTTCTGAGGTGATGTTCCTGCTCTATTTTATCTGTTCCTTTTCAGGAACACTGAGTTCCTCTTTTTAACGAGCTCATGTTATTACTTATGCAGTTAATTCTGCCTGAATTTTCTATGGGCAAATCTACACATTGTAGTTAGATAGCAAATTTGCTGAGCTGTACTAAGTTGCTGAGTCTTGCACTAAGTTTTATTTCCAATAAGAAAAGGAAGCTGAAGATCCTAAGTTTTTGCCGTGGATTAAAAACACACAAGCAGTTTCACACGCATTTTTTTGTTTATATACAAGTCTTTCATGTATTCACTGCTTCTTTTGTTTAGTAGTTTCGTAACAACTGTTTGTGGTACTGTGTTGTTAAGGTGCAGAGGGATCAACACTGATGTCATACTTTTCAAAAAACCAAATACAGGCCCTGAAGCCAAAAATAACATTCAGCACCTTAAGGGACTTGGAATGTCCAGTGTTACAAAGTAATGATCTACAAGGAAAACCAGAGGAGTCCTGCAGTACAGAGGAGCTCTTTGAATGGCTAGGTGCTGTCTTGAATCAAGTTAGCTTGTAAGTACTTGAATTTGTTTGATCTTTAAAAATGTTTTAAGTAAGGAAAGCCACAATTTATTTTAAGAAATAGTTGAATAATAATGAAGACAGACACTGTTTTGTAGGTGGGAGTCTTTTATGCAGTCAAAGGTTTGTTTTATGTCTTGAATGACTTTATGTTTTTAAGGGTTACCCATATGTACTGGATTGTGCTGGGATAATTTTCTTTGTAGTAACTGGTGTGGTGCTGTGCTTTGGATCTCTGACCAGGAGTGTTGGTAACAGGGGATGTTTTAGCTACTGATGGGCAGGGCTTGCACAATCTGAAGGCCTTTTTCTGTCTCTCCTATGGCCCTGCCAGTGAGGAGGCTGGGGGTGGGCAGGAGGCTGGGAGAGAACCCAGCCAGGACAGCAGACCCCTCTGAGCAGAGGGATATCCCATACCATGGGATATGGTGACATGCTCAGCAGCAAAAGCTGGGGCAGGGATGGGTGGGAAATGTTTGGAATTGCAGTGTTTGTCTTCCCAAGTTAGTTAGAAGCCCTGCTTTCCTGGAGATGGCTGCACATCTGCCTGCCCATGGGAAGTAGTAAATTAATTCCTTTGCGTGCTTTGCTTTCATGTGGAACTTTTCCTCTGCTTATTAAATTGTCTTATCTCAACCCATGCTTTTTCTCCCATTACGCTTTCAGTTCCAGGTGGGATTGAGTGAGAGAGTAGCTGTGTAGTGTTTGGCTGTTTACACGGTTAACCCACGGCACCATGAGATCTTCTGTATTGATCACTTGATCATTAGTTACTTTGGCATTAGTTAGATGATACACATAGATCCTACCTGTTTGGTACAAGTTCTGATTACTAAGATATCCTATAGAATATTTAAAGCATATTTATTTCAATTCCTTTATTGTTTTTTCTTCCAGAGACAACACATCCTCCAGCTTCTTATCAACCTATTGCTGCCCTGAGCCCAACACAGTGGTGGAAAAAGCTTTTTTGTGCACAATCACAGGCTTTATAATTCCTGAGAAAATTATTCAGTTATTGGAGCAGCTGTGGTAAGGGCTGACAGGAGCACATTGCTATAACACTTGTACTCAAACACTTCTTACTTGAAATCACTTTTAAATACTTTTAAGTTGGAAATAAATAGCAAAATGTATAAATGTAGACTTTTGTTTTAATTAGGAAATGAGCTGGAAGCTTGGCATCAGTATAAAAAAAAGTAATAAACAATTTTAGATGCCTTGAATTTGAAAAAGCCTACCCTGTATTCTAGTCATGACTGGTTTTTATCTGAATTTCTAAGAAACCGTGGCTGTATGGTACTCCTACATTTTTAAAATGAGGAGTGGATAATACCTGGCTTTGATTATTAATAATCTGTTTCCTCTCTGGTGGTAAAAGTATTTGTGTCAAGCATAGCCTTAGACTGTATTAATTCCTCCAATGTCTTTTTCTTCCCTGATAGCAATTGCTCTCATTAAATGTTCAATTTTATGAAAGACAGTGCATGCTGTAGGGAAGTCAGAACAGCTACTTTACAACTTAGAACATTTTCTAATTGCTACAGCTTGCAGGTTTGCCATGTATAAAACTATGGTGGGAATAATAGTCAGTCAATCTTACTTTGTTCCCTAATGTATTCTGAGTATTTTCTTTCGAGTTTATTTACTATGGACTAAATTTTTTAACTGTTAGAAAATTTTCACTAAAGTGTGTCTTTGATTGTTTTACTTTATACTGTAGACTTGAATGTGCTGCCTATTCCATTATAATCACTGATGATCTTGTCTTCTTACTTGCAGTTGCTATTTTGGTGAACCAAAACTGGCATATTGGCTGACCTTAACTGTGCATGGGTTTGCAGACAGCCCTGTTTCCTGGAGAGAAAGTGAACATGGTTTCCATAAAGGAGGAGAGAACTTGTACAACTTCGTCATTTTTAGAAATCTGGACTACTGGCTCCAGATGGCTGTAGGAGCTCATGATGATTGCCCTCCATAAAGCTATGTCCACAGAAGAAGTTCTCAAATAATCCCTTGTTACTGACAGAAAATAATAAAATATTTTTTGTGCAAATAGTAATGTAACAGATTATGTACTAAGAGTCTGTTCATGCTTTTGTTATTTGTAGGCAGTGGAAGAAATGGATTTTTGTTTCTTCACTGTCATACAATGCCTTCTGAAAAACTTCTTCACAAAACTTCACAGCTTTTAGGAAAAGTTAAATTGTTGAGGGTTTTTCTCAGGAATTGACTGTAGGTAGTCCTCTTTTGCAGAAGCAAATTTGGAATTTGAAAGTTAGCTTTACAGATTGCTAGCTAAAATATTTGACAGAAAAGCCCATTTTGGGATTAAGTGTTTTATTTCTTTACATTAAAGATCTGCAAAACCTTCGTATCTCTGTTTAAGATATTTCAGCGTACGTGCTAGCAAAAAAAGCTAGCAAAAAAACCAAAGGGGGATATGTGTTCTCCCTGATTTGCTAGGGGGTAGGAGAATAGAGGTGAGGAGAAGGTGTGGGGCACTGGGAGGAGCACCCATTAAACATGGAAAAAGGGAAGGCTTACTGACCTGCCCCCCGATTTTGCAGATCACAGTTGGTTATCAGAGGTCTGTTTCTGACAGTGATGCAAAAGCCTGCTGCTTTCTTTCTTAATTGACCTACACACACACACAGAGTCTCTACTTTCAAAAGGAGGTCCTTGCTTACAGGGCTGCTCATGGAGCTGAATCCTGCTGTGATGTTATTGCAGACACATTTCTGGGAAGAAAGCTGTGGACATGCCTTCATACAATGCGAATTGATGTGAAACAGGTTTCATTAACAATAGGTAGTAATGCTGAGAGCATAGGCAGCTATAAAGAAGCTATGCTACTCCTGTTGAAATCCATGGAAGGGTGGATGGTGGTTTGGGGAAGGCAGGATTTGGGGTTTATTTTAAGGAGTGGGTATGTATCATTAAAGTACCAATGCAGTGCTAAAATTGAAGTTGTTCACTTGGTGGAGTGGCAGAGCGGTACTGGTAATTGGAGAAAAGTGTAGTGGAATATCGGGGTGAGTGGCACAGAAAAACAGAAAGACCATGGGAAGCAGCTAAGCTCTATAGTTATCTGTTTATTGTTTCTCTTCAGCGAGGAGAACCATGCTGGATGATTTACCAGGTGATATTTGTCTACCACACCCCTCCACTAACCATAAACCCCTTTTGCTCAAGTTCTGCTGCGTATCCTACAAACACAACTCTGATGAATCAGCAAACAGTTTTCTAAATTATGATGTTGTTTGTCAAAACTGTTCTGCCATGAGAGGTTTCTAGTAGGCTACCAGGAGCAGAAGTTATATGTATAGACACAGACTCACACAATCACAAACTGAGTAGACAATGGTACAAGAGTCTGGGGAAAATTCTTGCCTTGGCACATGACTGGGGAATGGGTAACACAACTTAACATGGTTGTGTTTCATTACTGTGCATCAGTGTGAAGGATTTGAGTTGTTGACTGAAGTCTGCTTTTGAAAGTGTCTGTTGAGGCATTATGGATTTCATAAAAGAAACTAGTAACAAGAAGTATCTTCCTTTTTCCTCTTGACCAGAAGGTCAAGTTTTTACTTGAGCCTTCCTAGAAGTTACACTTGTAGCAAAAATTTGAATATAAAGTTAAAAATCCCAAATTTTTATGAAAAATTGAAGTTTGTAGCTTCAGAGCTACTAACTAGATTTTGTGAATGTGATCATCTTTCTACTGGATTCTAGTAAAACCTTTTCCTCAACAGTGTGTATGTGGGCATAAAAGCAGGTGTAATATATACTGCTTGAGGGGGAAAAAACCTCCCAGAAGTAAGAATCTTGTATGGGTCGGCTTGCTTCCCATAGTTGTTCCAGAAGCAGCTGTGGGACTTGACTCAGAAGTGGCAGCCATAGGACCAGGTGAAGGGATTTTTCTAATGACTACTTAGTTGCAAGAGCAGGTTGGGCTCCTTGCTTGGTGGAGAACAAACTGCAGAGGTGGTGTTGGGTACATAGTGATTGCCTCAGTGAGACCATTCTGGAAGGCAAGCTGAGAAAAAGGATTTCAGCTCCCAGTTCTCCTCAGCATGTGAGTATTTAGGTAATTTTTTTTTTTGTGTGTGTGTGTGTGGCTGTCTGGGAAATCTCAGCAGATTGGTCAGTAGTTACCTTCACCTCCTGAGTATGTAGGCAATGAACTGCAAGCATTTCTTAAAGCTCAGTGTTGTAGTGGCTGTGCTGCATCCTACAGTCCACAGTCTTCTGCTGGTGGTGGCTTCACATGGCTTTTCCAGCTAAGGAAGGGATTAAAATACTGTCTGTGAATCCTGTAACTTGAGATGCTGGGCTGCTTTCTAGCTTTCTCCTGTTATCTGTAAACCGGTATAAAGTAAAACTGAAGAACCTTATGCTGTTAATAGGCACTGCAGTTGGTCTGATCTTAGGCTCTGTGTGGTGATACTGTGCTAACCAGATCCATACTTCCTAGCAAGGTCCGGTGTTGCACTCACCTCTAAGGAGAGAGGCTTTCCTGTGCTTGCTGGATTTTGTAGTTACAGAAAAGAAAAAATGAGGTGGAATTTACTCCTATTTTACCTCCTGCAAAAAAAAAAAACAAAAAAAATGAATCCGAGGGAATATTTTTTTCCCTGGGATGAGGTACAGCAGCCTGCTTTTTACCATCTGTACAGTCAGAGCACTGTGTCTCCCCAGGAGACTCTCAAGCATGGAGGAGATCCTTGCTGAGGAGAGGAATGGGAAAGCATTGCTCACATGTTTGGGGATCCCCTTAGGAGGGAGCATGTGAGGCTGAGCCAGGTGAGCAGTGGTTCAAGGAGGAACTGGGCAGGGCACGTGAGATGGAGATAAAAGTTTTTGCCTGAGAATGAAAGATGGTTGCTGGTGATGTTCTTGCCCTTTGTGCCTGCATGTAAGGGAGGACAGGAAAATGCAAAACATTCCCGAGAGCTGCAAAAGTAATGGGGAGCAGCTGTGCACCAGCTGCTTCTGAGATCAAAGGCGACTAAGTGCTTACTAAAAAATTTTGCCTCAGGGGAGTGTTTTATCTAGCATGGCGAAGGAGAGCCAAAGATCTGAATGCAGAGACAAGCCTGAGGCAAGCTGCCTGTGTGAGAAGTAGAGGTTTTGTTGTCCTGGAATGCGGACAGACGGTGATAAACCACTCCTCGAGAGCCAGGGAATTGCTCTGCTTTAACCTCAGCTTTTCTACTGAGCTGTGCAATCCTGCCTCTCCGCTGATGGACGGAGAGGGAATTTTGTTGAGAGAGGTAGCAGAAACCTCTGGAAATGGGCCACAAAGACCACATGCATTTCCAGGCACACTGTGTTTGACTACGTGTTTATGTGTGTTCATAGATTGCTGGGTGTAGAACAAATAGAGGACAAACTTTCATGTTGACAAAGGGAGATTAAAGCTGAGGTAGTTGAATAGCATATGTTACACAAAATCACTCTAAATAGAACATATCTGCCTTTTTGGTTTGCAAATGCTGCCTGAATCAGAAACCTGTCTGGAGAAATAAAGGTATGTATCCCATAAAGATGTGCATCCCTTTAGGAAGAGAGGGAGACTAATGATGGCAATAGTACCACCATCGATGGTTAGGGGAAGAAAGGAATATTAGCATGAGGGAACTCTGAGAAAAGTTAGAGATAAGGATGTGAAAGAGAAATTTCTCAGATTCCGGAGCTGCTGTGGTTGCAGAGGGAAAATAGCACAGGTGGAGTTTGGGGAATGCAGGAGGGACAAGAACTTGTGCTCATCTGAAGCAGCTTGACAAGGAAGTGACAGAGCTTAATGAAAAAGAAACATCAGCTCTCTTCTGGTTGCATTATGCTGTCATTTACTGGGAAATACCCATTTTGGAGAGACTAGTCAATATGTCAATTTGGATGAGGGGAAAAAAAGCCAAGCTCACATCTCATCAGCCTGGGGTTTTTGCATAGCAATTATGGGAGTAAGGAAGGTTTCACAAAGATGGACCACAATGCTCTTGTTGGAAGTAATTTGCGTGCTTTTATTATTCCTTGCTACAGGCTGCCTCTCTTTGATTTATAGAGAAGTTATAGAAAT
This sequence comes from Rhabdornis inornatus, assembly GCA_013397075.1. Lineage (NCBI taxonomy): Eukaryota > Metazoa > Chordata > Aves > Passeriformes > Rhabdornithidae > Rhabdornis > Rhabdornis inornatus. The sequence goes on from VWZS01005593.1 coordinate 1,476,573, forward strand.
GCCAAAAATTTACAGCCCTCTTGAGATAGGTCAGATTCTGTTGATGTTGCTGTTAATTGCAATTAGCAGCTGGGCTGCTCACCCAGTGCTGCAGAGCCTCGGTGGAGTTTTGCTCATGCAGGGAGTGCCCCTGCTACAGCTAGTACAAAAAGAAGTGGGAAGGCAGACAAAAGATATAAAGGAAAAGGAGAACTTAGAGGGGTGTTTCTCTTCCCTCTCTCATGGGAGGTGATAGCAAATCAGTGGCTGATCTGGGATTAGAATGAAGGTTTTTTGTAGCTAGTCCAGTACTCCAGCTACTAGATTATAGTTCCTCTGATGCTGTTAATTACAGCATGCAATTGACTCTGACTTAATGTGGCAGCTACACTGGAACATGCTTGAACTGTTTCTCTTTATCATTTTTATTCACAGAGCGGAGCTTAAAGACCAAACTGGAGATTAATTCAATTAGCAGGCTATTAAATAACCACCAACTTCTGAATAGTAGCAAGAACTTCAGAAATATCTACTATAAACTAAGGCAACTTCTTATAAAGCAGTGGCCTCTGTTTCAGCCTTGGAAGCAGCTTCCAGCACTACTGAACAGTACTTATTTTAATGCAGCTGTATACAGGAGCAAAAAGGGGGAGCTAAAGGGACTTTGAGCCGTTTTCAGCTTTCCAGAAAGTAAAGAGCAGGGAGCCTTGGCTAAGGCAAATTTCTTTTAGCTGGCTTTCTTAGAACAATTTAGTTATTAGAATATGGGTGTGTTTGACTTGGGTAATTGAAGAATATTCTAAGCAGTGGAGGAGGCTGTTCTGCACCCTCCTCACCCCACTGTAAAATATAGATAAATATTGCTATTAATATTATTGCTGTTAATGCTTAAGGCAGATGTCCAGGTTCTATAGATATCAACAGCCTTTCTGCATCATCCATCAGTAGGGTTACAGAGAATGCAAAGGGACTGAGTTTTATTTTGTGGTTACCATTGAATAACAGCACATTCATTGATTTGTCATGAAGACACATATTTCTAGTTTTGTCACTGTTGAAGTTTTTATTCAGTGCTGCCAGAATAAGTATGCATTTTTAAAAAGCTTTATCTTGAGACTCTACAGGAAGCTAGTGCTATTGCATGGCATTTTTCAAAAGTTTTTGTAGTTTGGCATGGAAAAAAATCCTTAACCGACTGGGCACTACTCTGTCATTTGGACAACACAGATTCCTATTTTTATGAAGAGAGTTTTCTTCTTTGTTATTGATGGGAATGAAGAATTTAAATGGTCAGCTTTTGCAGAGCAGACACAAAACCCAGCAGTGACACATTGGTCCTTGTGTCTGTTTTTTAGTCAGATACTAAATCTATCTTTAGCTCTCCTGGTCAGAACGAGGTGGTGTAACCCCATAAAATTATTTAAAAGGGCTCACGTCTTTTTGAGCTTTTTAATCATTGGTTATAATTTGTTTTCCTATAATTGACTTAAATGCCATATCATGTACTTGTGACTGATTTGACAGGATGTGGTGATGTGTTCCTGGTGTCACTGACGTCTGTGCTGCTGTTCAGGATGGCATGAGTTGCATCTCTCATGTTAAATACTTCAGAATCACAGTCTGAGACTCATGGAACCTCTGTGCCTGCACTGATCTTAAAGGTGAGTAGGAATAGCTGGCATTTAGCAATTCAGTGTATGGGTTTGCAAATTCCGTGAATTAAGTATTTAAAATTATATAAGCACCCTCAGAATACATCTGTAAAAAGCAGCAGTCCCTACAGAGTTTTGAAGACTTTAAAAAAGCAGACCATTGTGGTGTTTATTTGTGACAATTAATCCCCCAATGGCATTGGCAGTCTTCAGGCTGGATACTCAGCACCACAAAATGCATTTCCCCCTCTTCTCAGAACAAAAGTGAAGGAAAGTGGGCATGCTGAGTAGTGAGCTACACTAGCTGGGAGACAGTGTGATGGATTACAGTGCTCTTTTGGATTCTAGTGCAGCCTGCACTGGTGGAGGATTTTTGGTTGGGGTTTTCAGTGTTTCTTTGGGGGGTGTGGGATGGGACATGAGGACAGTTTGAGATAGAAAGAGAAATGTGCCTGAAGTGCAGTGATAGAGTCCTCTGGGTTTTACTTGTAGCCCTGGTAGCAAATTGCTGGCTGACCTTCTACAAATAGCTCTGTAGTTCTGTGCTGCTCTGACACTTTCCCATTCAATGCAACAGCCTCAGAGATGCTCCTTGCTTTGCAGAGCACTCTGAGAGAGCCACAGGTTACTATTTAATGTTCACAGAATTTACCTCAGGACCTGGAATTGGTGCTTGCCGCATCCATTTTCCTCCGAAGGCTGCTAATCAGAGCCGGGGTGGTTTTGGCCAAGCCTTCAGGGCAAAACAAGTCCTATCTTTCCTCTACCTGCCTGGAGGGTGATGTAAGTGAAGGAAGTGGGATGGGGTTTACTCTGGTTTACTCTGCTTAAGGCAAGACTGTAATGTGCTGGAAAAACATGGCTCCATTTAGTCAGTAGCATTGCAGAGAACAGAGGGATGAAGGGTAACTAAGGATAACATGGAGCATTTGGGATATTTATAAAATAATGAAATGGCTTTTCTTATTGAAAGAATGGTTGTGGATCATTAAAGGCATCAAAAGCAAAGTGGGAACATGCTTTGTGAATCAGGGGGAAGAGCAGTCCTTAGCAGTTGCAAATCTATTTATGTTCCAGTCATGCTCAGAGTGTGGCTTTGAGGTCTGTTGCTCTTGTAATTGCCTGGAATATGTCACTCTGCAGCAAGATTCATTGTTCTGCTTTCCCTGAGAGGAAGCCTGGGATTTTTAGCTGTAGGACTTAGCTTTCAGCCGAACAGAGAGACATTCCCGAGCACTGTTTTGCTGAAACACTATTAATTATGGCTCCCATTATAAGCATGTCAGTTCTATGTGATCTAGGCAAAAATCGATGCATTTGGTGGGAAGCAGCCAGACCTTTATTTTGGGGATTATACATGAGGCTTAGGAGCCAAGTTTTGATCCCTGTTGATAGAAGTCCCTTAAACTTTGCAGAATCAGTAGGGTGCTTTTTTGGTTCCCTGATTTCTCAAAGGGTCAGAGACTTAATTTTTTTTCCTTCCTTTTTCTCTACTTCTTGCTGCCAGGTTTTCTTTGCTATTCCCCAAGTAATGCTCAAAACATTTAGACATTAAGCTTCTCATTAAATTAGAGTGAAATCAGAGCTCCGTGCCTTGCAACAAAGATTTAGAGGGGCAAGATTCAGCAGGGATTGAACACGTTTTCAGGAAGCGATGTAAGATGTGGCTTCAAAAGGGCTTCCAGCCCAACCTCACCCCTATTACTTTGCATGGGAACCTCTTTCCTCTCTGCCTTCCCTTGAAGAGGAGTGAGTGCCTTTCTAAATAATGAAGAATTCCTGCAGCTTTCCTCCAAGTCCCCAAGGTATTGTTGACCGTGGGAACCTCCCACATAGCTCCTATGGAAGAGGGAGCTTGGAGCATAGCCATGACACTTCCATGTAAGAAAGCACACAAGCTCTAGGCAAAACTCTTCACTGGTGTTGGCAGACCAGGTAGAAAAGCCAATTTTTATTCTACAGATTTGTTTCTTTTGTAAATGACAGTCTATGCTGACTTTTCCTCTCTGGAGGCTCAGAGTGGAGTTGCTGCTCAGTTTCAGCTAAACGTGAGATTTTTTTAGATCCAGATGCTGTTCCCTCTGTTCTTCTCTAATGCATGGCTGGATCAAATGAATTTTTTGCTAAAGGACCTCTAGAGCGGTGACCTGTGAAGAAAATGTCTTTAACATGACTGTCATAAAGTGGCTTCCCCCATGCAGGGCTGCTTTGGTGCTTCATAATCTGGAACAGCTCTTTCTTGTCTTACTCCAGTATGCACTGGTGAGTTTGTTCAGGAAGTTCAAGTCCTCCTGGATTCACTGACATCTGTTTCTAAAAGTTGAAAACTGCAGCAGTAACATACAATGGATGTTTGGCTGAAGCTTTTTCAATAACACAGAAAAGGCTCCATGAACAAGACTTTGTCCAAAATGTCATAGATGCTTGTTCCTGTAACTTGTGAGGACGTAGTAGAAGCACCTCAGGTTCCTAAGGTGTGCAGCTCATACAGCTACTACTCTAAAGGGGTTGTGGTTCGGCCCCCTTTTTACCTCTGAATTCAAAGAAGTCTAAAAGGATAAAGAAGAAAATGAATTTAGAAATTGGTCTTGGACAGAGACTAAACATGAAAATTTTGCCTTGAATCTTTTCAATAATAATCTAGAAATATATACAGCATTTTCCAGACATAAGATGAGGCTCTGATGTGTTTCTCTCCAAACTCATCTCCAAACAATCTGAGAGTCTCGTGGTCACAAGAGAACAGAATATTTGGATAGTTGATTGCAGTGTGCATAAAGAACTCTCAGGTTCTTCCACAGTGTCCTGAATTTGGTAAGAACATGTTTTTATTCTTCCTCATAAACAAGTAGGTTACAATGCCAAATACCTCTGAGCATGTTTAAATTTACTCCATTCACAATCAAATGAGCTGATATACTGACCTGTTCTAAGAGAACATCTACAAATACAGGAATCTGCGGAAAAAAATCAAGAAGCTGATTGGTGCTGTACAAACTCCTTTGGTTTCTTGACCTTGTACAACTGAAAAAGCCTCTTGATAATTGCCCATGAAAGGCATTTAAATGTTTTTGTCAATCTACCTGCAAGCATGCAGGCTTATAAATGCCTACTGCTGTGGGTGGCATCCTCTGGTGGCAGTCGCACCTAGAGCTGAGTCCTCTCAGCTCTGAGTTCTTCTGTGTGACCCTGAGTCAGGCCATATTTTTCTGGAATCAGATTTGTCAAAGAATCCTGTTTCCTGTTTAGAAGTAGAAAAAAGTAGCAGCTTCTTGTGGACTTCAGTTTCTCTTGGCTTCACTCATCTTCAGTCTGCCTTTTTTTGGTTTGTTTTTTGTTTTGTTTTGTTTTTTGACCTCCACAGATGTTTCCTTGTGTCTGTAATCTGAAATTACTACAGTTGGTTTTATTGCAGAGGGTATAAATTTTATTCCTGCTGTCTAAACCCTTCCTGCATGAACTTTCTGGGTGTTCTCAGTGAAGGATTCAGTACAAGTAGTAGCACATCTAGAGTGAAACAGTGCAACTTCTGAGCACTTTGCCCAATTTCTAATTATTCCTCATACTGAACGCGAAATGCCACAGCCAGCTAGCAGCATCATGTCAAGTGCAGTACTAATATGTAAAAAACAGACAATCTTTGCCTTCTGGTGCTTCCTTAAAAAAAAAAAAATCACGGAGAAGAGTATTAAAGCCGCACAAAAGATTTTGCTCTTACTACAAAAGGGAGGCTGCAGAAGAGGGAAATGCACTTCAGAGTGTTTCACCCAATCCAGTGCTTTTAAACTTGATTGGCTTGTTTAAAGAAGGACTAGAAATGTCCTTGCCTATGGTGCTGCAGTTGGACAAGCAGCCTGTTGAGTTGTGTCCCTGTAGCTGTTCCAAGGGTGTTGCTGCCAGCAGGATAATGCCCTGTTTACCAGGTTCTGGAGGTACTGAAGAATTACCAGGGGGATTCATCACTCCTTGTTTTCCTTCTCATTCAATAGCATCTGGCCTTGGTGATGCAATTTCTATCTTGCCTTGGTGATGGAAAAGGTTAGGACATGGGAAAATCCTGAAACAGACTGTCAAGAGCAGTAACAGTGTGAGACAGTGAAAACCAGTTTCAAGATATTGTCAAGAGCCTGCGGAAATTTTCTGGGAAGGGAATTGAAGCTGACCCAAGAGAAGTCTGGACTATTAAGTTAATTATCCTGTCATGAGGTTTTTGAAAGCAAAAATGGAGCTCTCTTAATGCGTTGGCTTCATGGCAAGTGAGAGCTGGCTGGAGCCTGTTCATCTGAATGTATTTTTTGGGATGAATTAGAGTCTAAAAGCCTGTGGGTTTTGTTGAAAAATGGCATTTTGAAAGAAGTAAGTTGGCTGCTAGGATTCAGAATCACAACAGAGCCAAAATAAGCTTCATATTTCTTAACCCCCATGTCACTGTGAGGTCCAGATTATCCCAGGTGATATGCAAATGCACAAGGATGGAGCACTGTGAGCTGCCAGGTTTCCATGAGAAGGGGGCAAAGGGAAAGAAGCCACAGTTGTCCATTATGTAAATATATGGCGGGTATGAAAAAGACTAAGCCATTCAAACCTGATAATGTTTGTGAGGAAAGGCAATAAGAATAGGAAAAAGAGGTAGGGGTATGAGTTAACTGAAAACTCAGACTGTGACTTCAGCATTTGGCACAAGTCAGCAGAATAAATAAAGCGCAGAGATGCTGGGGGGCAGGGAAAGAGACGTGTCCAGAGCAGAATAAACAGCGAGTCTTGAGCCAGAGTACTGTGCATTGTGTTAGCAGGCATCAAGTTGGGTTTGTGGGAAAGACGGATAACAGCAAAACAGACTAAAGGATTTGAATAAAGGCAACCAAAAGATTGTGCTCCTGTCATTTTTGTACTCTGGTATGCATCGGATGCAGCTCCAGGGGACTTCAGGAATGAATACTGACATAATGCTAGCAGAGGAATGAGCTTTCTTTTTAGTAGAAAAGATGCAGATTAGATAAAATTGTGATTTATGTCATTCTGAGCATGTGGGGAGCTGCCATCAAGGGCTGAGAAACCAGTATATTACAAAGGCTCAAGGAAAAAGGAACTGGATCCTGAGGGACTGCTTATTCTCTCCTGATACAAAATGATCATTAGGAAAGATAAACTTATTAAAATTAGGTAGTAAATACAATTTTGGGCAGATTGTAGCCAACAGTACCCAAGGCCTATTTCATGTCACTGTGAATGGGCAATTAAGAGCCTAAATGTTTCAGTTTCTCTAATGTTGTGTAGTAGCAGCTCTGGATAGCTCAAATCAGAAAAGTGCTAGGCTTCCTTCAGCACCCATATTCCTTTTCCAGATACTGCTGGCCTTTTCAGCTGGGAAAGGTTTTACATGTCCTTGTCAAAAGCTGCTCTGAGTGTTGGTGAAGTTTGGTGAAGTTCTGCTTCAAGGGTGGTTGGAAAAGGACACACAGCAGAGAGGGATGAGGGGCTTAAGTCCATGGGCAGATACTGTACTGATCCAAAAGATGAGGAAGAATGTAGTGCCCAGCCTTACAGGGGCTCCTCTTTCATGTGGCTCCTGAGGGACACCATTTCTTATAATTCCATCTTTTGTATGATTCAATCGGGGGATGTATAGTTCCTGCTAAAGAAAGAAAACTACTGTATGGATTATCTCTTTCCAGGCAGGAAAAGCCTGTGCAGACCAAATAACAGTCCAAAATCTTTTCACTGTTCCCCTCTCTGTTTAAAAAATAAAGGTTTTTTGTTTACCACAGAGGATATCAAGGAGGATGCCTGATATCCACCTCTAGCCTGGAATTCCTTCTGAAAGTTTCCCCATCACATAATCTTGCACCAAGAACCTTTAAAGTAAAGCTTCTGCAGCTGTGCCAGGATGCCTTGGTCTGCAGTTTAGTGAACATTTCTTATTTTCACAAGTGTTGAATTCAGAAACTGTACTGCTACAATGGTAGGTCATTGTGGCAGGGGGATGAAATTGAATTTAAAGTTGTCATGATGCAAAGGTAATTGGGTGACTTGTTAGTGAAACCTTTAAACAAAAAACATTAGAGAAAAAAATGAAACTAAAATTCTTATGATGGGCAAAACCCTGTAAACTTATTGGGTAAGTTATCCATACAGAATATACATTTGACTACTGAATATTATGCATTGGGTGTGCATAGTTGTCTTATTATGTATCATAAACATATTTTAAATAAGGGATTTAAAAAATTTAAGCAAGATTTATTTCCTACTTTTTTTTTTACTGACAGTTGTGTGTCTAAATCTCATGGTTACTGTCAGAAATATAAAACTTCACTACCAATTTAAAGCCCAGGTTCATTAATTTGCTCAAATAAAAAAAAGAAAAGTAGGTAGGAGGGAAAATCTACAACAGAGATTTTTGAGAAGCTGGAGGTCATTTTGCTTTGCTGCAGGGCTGTGCAAATGGTTATATGCTTGTCAGTTAAACTGGTTTGGGGTTTTTTACCCATTCTGGGCACCCAGCCAGCCTAACTTACAAAACTGCAATTATCATGATTGTTAGGAATTGTTCCACTTCTTCCCTTGGATTTCTTCTGCCTTGCTTCTTTTCTTTTCTTCTTTGATGAAGTCTTAAATTTTCCTGTCGGTTCTGAGGAGACCCTGATTTTCCCTTAGGGGTTCCCACAGAGTCTCAGAGGCCCTCCAGATCCCTGATAAATGTAATCCTATCAGAGGCAGCAACAAGCCAGAGTGTCACTCCACAGGATCAAATCCCCAACCTACAAAGCGAGGTCTTGCTGCTGGGAGACCCACAGTGCTCTGGGTTTTTAAACTTTTATAGTTCAAAACAGAATTTCTAAATACATTTTGAATTTGAAGGCTGAGAGGCTTTGGCATTTGTATCATTCCTCATTTATGACCACTCTGTTTCTGTGGCAGCTGTTCAGTGAAGGCTTCCAAGGTATTTTGATGCCCCTCCACAAAAGATGAATCAAAAAGAAAGAGCTGGCAGCAGATGTTGGCCACCCAGCAGACTTTGGGCTGCAAGCACCATGATCTGAGGGCACCTGGGGTAGGGCAGCACTTACTGCACTCTTGCCTCTGTCCCCACATTCTCCAGAAGGAATAAACCACTTCTGTCAGGCTCCTGGACAACTCCTTTTCAGGTGTAGGGTGTAGGTGTGGATGGCTTTGGTTATCAGGGAGAGCACACTGGAAGGTGCAGTTTCACACTGCTGGTGTGAGCTGGGATGAAGCCTGTGAGGTGTTGATAGTGCCTTGATCTGCTGGGGAGAGTGGGCAAGTCTGTAACTCGAGCAGTGCTGCACTCTGCTCTTTTATCATCAGTGATTTGCAGGGTCAAGTGTGGCAGCAGTCTAGGCACGGGCGCCTTCGCCGCTCCCCAGACAGAGCTCCTGCTGTGCCCGATAGGAACAACAGGTGTAGAAGACCCTTAATCTTGGCTGCCCTCCCTGTGGGGGAGCGGTGCCTCTTTCCTGTGTCACACGTGGATTTGGGGTGGGGGGCTCTGATTCTCCTTCCTGCATGCCAGCGGTTTCAGTTTGGGGCGGGGGCCTGGAGGGAAAATCCAGAGCTTATCTGACTGGTGCCTTGTGCTGCTGGGCTGCTGTGCCTCGGTGATAACGCACCTCTGGCTGCTGGTGCTGCAGCTCTTCTCAGGTTACAGCTGCTCTTCTTCATCAGGATGGACTCACAGAAGCGCCAGGAAAGTCAGAGATGGGGCAGTAATGATGGTGTGTCACGTTGTTGTGTAGTGCTGGCCAGATACTGTCCATCAGGGAATTTCCCATGCTCAAACCACCTTCCTGGGATATAAAACTCTTCTGAGGATTTCTGAAGTCTCATTTGTTTTCAGCCAACCAAACCCTGTCAGGAAGTTCTGGACAACTTTTATATGACTAATTTAATTATTTTATATATGTTAGCACCACAGACTGCTGTATTGCTTAGCACAGAGCATCCCAAGTTGGAAGGGACCCACAAGAATCATGAAGTCCAACTCCTGGCCCTGTGCAGGACACCCCAAGAGTCACACCACACGCCTGAGAGCATTGTCCAAACACTTCTTGAGCTCTTTCAGGCTGGTGCTGTGACCACTGCCCTGGGGAGCCTGTTCCAGTGCCCAAACACCCTCTGGGTGAAAAACCTTCTCCTGATACCCAACCTAAGCCTCCCCCGGCACAACTTCAGGCCGTTCCCTCGGGTCTTATCCCAGCTCAGTGGCAAAACTGTAGTTTCAATGGCTGTGTGTCAAGAACTGTCTAGAAGATATGCCACATCTCTTGTTCAGTGAGTTTTGTTCCCAAAGCATTAACTTAGCATGTAAGCATTGGGTGGAAGCGTCCTGATGTTAGGAAGTGCAGTGAGGGAGCTGAATGGCATTTTAAATGTAGGCTAAGCACAGATTTCCAGAAACTCCTCACTTATTTTCAGGTTTTGAGGTATCTCATTAATATTATTCTTCCACACCTACTGCTTTTTCTTTTCCTCATTTAAAACTGTGTGTTCAAGCAATTATGTTTAAACTGTTTATTGTCTGTGAAAAATCCGTTTGCTGACCTGCTAACCTACTAAACCCGTAGCAGAATGTAAAATAATTGAATGAATGTGAAAAAGTTGCCTTCATCCAAATGGCTGGTGTGACCATGGGGGTATCCAATGTAGGGGAACCTGAACTGCATGCCTTGGGGCTGTATTTTTTTCAAGTATTAAATGCAGTAGCCTATCTTCTTGTGCCAGGACCTTTCAGAATGATCAGGGATCTGAATTATTTTTTAAGGGTTTATTCTGAGAGTGGGTTGCAAGAGATTTCCAAATTTCCTGCTTTACATCATTAGGATTAGCAATTTGCAAAGATCTTCTTTTGCAGGCATTGGAACCAGTTCTGCTGCCCCACAGAATAATATCAATTACTTCAGATGTTTATAATTCTAGGGCAAACTGAACCTCTTATGAGCTGAAAGAGGTTATCCAAAATGTCCAAAAGATTATGGAATTGTTGCCCCTGGTTCCTCCATCAGACTGGTAGTGTGGTTTATTTTTCTTCAAGAAAATTCATGTCAAGGCCATTTTTCTTTCTCTTCCCTTGGATGTGTGGACTTGTTTCATCTCCATCCAGAATGCAATTTTCTGCCAACATGCAATTCCTTCAGAAACATTAATGAATGGAAGTGTGACTTCAATTATTCTTAGATACGGCATAATACTGTCTTCAGAAATCCTTCTGTGGGTACTGCAGCCCAGCTCTTGAGATAACAAAGTTAAAATTGCAGAGCCTTATTTTGACATGATTGGCCCTGAGAAGCCTACCAAAAAACCAAGCAGAAAAACTTCTAGTGGCCACGGTGGCTTCCTTTTGTTTTCTTATTTTGATATCCTTGATACAAGGGGTCATTCAGTTTAAGAACTCCCAGCTTTGCACTGTTTTAATTTTGTTAACTGTTATTTAGCATCCAAAATAATGTTTCCAGCATGTAAATTCTGGGTTTATTAAGTTTCCAGCTTAAATCCCCACTCATCTTTCTGAGCATCAAGGCAGGAGAGGTGAGTGCACAGTGGAAAGAAATAAATACGGGGCAATTACATTTTTTGAACATGGAAAGAAAACTGTATCACATAGTGCAAGCATGATTTCTGTAGAAGTGTTTGTCTTGGTTATTCCTGGCATAGCAGGTGGTTTTAGGTTTGTTTTGGTTTTCTTAGTAATATTGTTTGGTCAAAGATCTCAGCCCACCTTGGCAAGCTCAGTGAATTCCAAGAACTTCATATTTGTAAGGAGCAGCATCTTATTTCACCAAAGTTGCTACTGTCAGCAGCCAGTTTACTCAGCATGTGACTTTGGGGGTGGCCTCAGCGAGTGCCTTTTCCTACTGAGAAAAATCTATAGTTTTGTCTGGCAGTCAGAATATTTTGCTGGAGAGGGTTATGAGTCTTGGAAAGCAGCATCTAGGAAATACTGGTTTATCAGAACATTGTAAGTTGACTTCTCACCCTGCAGAGTTGCACAGTTGCTCTATAGTAAGTGTTTAGTTAGTTATACCCAGATAATGTGATACAGATGAGTTACAGTGGCTCTAAAGGCTCACACTACCTGCTTCTTCTTGGGTAGTCCATGTGGTTCTGCTTCAGCATGATGGCCATGGCTGGGTAGCTGTCAGCTTCAATGATTGAGGCAGAATTTGGAAGAAAATGCAGAATTTCAAGGAGTTGCTGAGGCCAAAGTGATGTTTCAGGTATAAGGCATGGATTTGTTTTGCTTAAGTACTGCACTCCTGTTTATCCTAGAAGAAATAAATTTCTTTTTCTTTGAATTAATAACTTTTCTTTATGTTTTTTCTAGGCAGGGTAAAAGATGACCCCTGTTTTACCAAGATAAGTTGACCTCACTCTTCTTATGCGTGCCCTGGGTGATTTGGCATCATCCAGCAGAACTTGGGTTCTCAAAGACTAAAGCCTGCAGTGATCCAGAGCTTGATGACCCTGCAGTCCAAGCCAGAGAGGAAATTTGTGATGGTAACTGGAGAGCTGGAAAATGAATGCAAGCTGGCATTTGTTTCTTTTTGCAGCACAGCAGAAGCTGGAAGGAACCTCTGGCAGTCATCCGGTCCCACCCACCCCTGCTCAAGCTGGACCATGTTCAGAAGTTTGAGTACCTCCAACACTGAGACTCCACAGCCTCTCTAGGCAACCTGTGGCAGTGCTCAAATCAGCTTGACACTCAGACAGTGTTCCCTGCTGTTCATAGCCTCCTGTGCTTCAGTGTGTGCCCACTGCTCCAGTGCTGTCACTGGGCACCACTGGAAAGAGCCTGGCTCCATCCTCTTTGCACTGCCTGCTGGGTGTTTATTTACATTGATGAGATCCTGCCTGAGCCTTTCCTTCTCTGTGTTGTCCTTCCAGGAGTGGTTGAAGTCCCCTATGAGGACCAGGGCCTGAGACTTAAAATCTGAGTTCAGACACAGGTACTGACAATGTCCTCCAGACTGTGTGGAACAGGTATATGTCCACCTGGTGTTCCTGTCAACTGTAGCTCTTCTAGATCGAGCACAGTAAGAATTCAGGCAGAATAGCTGCCACTCCTCTACTTCTTTCTGTAGCTCCTTTTACTTACTACACAGTTTTTTGGGTGGTTTCTAATTCTGCTTATTTGTTGTATTTTTCCCTATGCAGGAGGGATGAGGAATACCAGAATTTCATCATTATCTTCTCATTTTGCATCATGCTTCAGTATCCTCACCCATCAAACTGCTTTTCATCCTGCGAGTACCCCAAGAGCAAATTATATCTGGGGTTTGTTTGTTAGGAAGCTTGGTGTGTGACTTCAGTCACATGCCCCCTGAGTAAGGAAAGAAAATGCAGAGGGTTGTGAGTGAAGAATTTTCTAGAGAAATCTGAGGGGCAGGACAAGGCAGGACCATGGTGATCTTGTACTATACAGGTGCTCTCCTAGATACTTCTTTCCTTGGAAAGGCAAATTCACCAGTTTGCCATCTCCAGCAGAACTGAGTTCCAGCGCTGCATGACTGAAGGTTGCCAACTCCAACTCTGTTGCAAGCTCTGTTACAGTCTGTGTTGACAGCTACTGGCAGTGCCTTAGGATGGAAAATCATGTGGCCACCCATAATTGAGTTGAGGCATTTCCTCCTTCCTCCTACTCTCTCCTCATACTCCCAGATGGACACTTGTCGTGTCCCAGGTGAATGTGAAAGTGCCTTAACTTCCAGCAACAAACCTAGGTAGAGCATTGGCTCCATTTATTGAAGTAAGTTTTACCTGTACATTTGGCCAGAAATGTTTTGTTTGCTGCCTCATTCTCTAACTGGTTGAAGACCTATTTTATCCACTGTTTGGGTAAAGTATGAATTCTATCTGTGTAAAGTTAAGCAATTTAGAGCTCAGTATTATGTGTTTTTTCTATTATTTTCAAGTATCTCTGACTTTAGGAAATTAATCCCACCTAAACAGGTAATTAAATTCCCCTTTTTTCCATAATAATAATGGTGCAGCTTCTGAAGTACAGGGAAGTGTCTCTTAGCAATGCTGCCACTCCAGGAGAGGATTTGCTCAGAGGAACTGTTTCAAATCCTGGATTCGTGCAAATTAAGGAGTGTGAACATGGAAAAAAATCTACAGGCAGGTTTAGATCTTAGATTACCCCAAAACGTTGTAGGTTAGCTTACCCAGAGTTAAAACCTTGCTCTGATTTTTGCTCAAAGAATGCATCGGCAGAAGATGGGATTAAGTACACACAGGTGGCTTTCAAACAGCTCCAAGTATCTTCAGCCCATGGGTCTCTGCTGCTATTTGTTCAGCAGGAGAAAAAGTTCTCTTATTTACTTCCAAAAATAAATTTAGATGTGATAGAATTTCTGTGGGGAAAGCCTCAGTGGTTAGTGCAGTCCAGTGGCCAATGCTCATTAGTTTGCTGTTTTGGGGAGTGCCTGGGCTGTTGCCTATTTCAGAAGGAGAACTCAAATGTCATGGAAGGACTCCTACACTGCATTAGCAAGGCTTCTGTGCTACTTTGAAATTTCAGCACCAACACGCAGCTGCCTTGCAGATTGTCTCTATGCTCCATAACTAATTAAGCAAATTGGGTAGCAGCAGTTGGTTACAATCAGGATAACAGACAGTCTTGACAGGAGATGTAGGGGTCAGGAATGAATTTCATATCCAATACCATTATTCCTAATTCTGCTAGCCATTGACAGGCACCCAAACAGATTTGCCTTCATGCCTAAAGGAGGAAAAACCAGTAAACTTTTTGTTTAAAAAAAAAAAAACAAGCCCTGTGGAAGTTCTCTTGGCAGTTAGTTAGAAATATACTAAGTTCGTGCATTACGTGTGGGTTTAACAATTTGTGCTGCTCCAAAATCCTCTGGATTCACACTAGAATTAACACAGAAGAGCCATTTTGAAGTACCACTACTTCTGGGAGGCTGTGACTCCAAGCCTGGGGCTTTAGAAGAAATGCTGGCTGCAGAGTTTGCACGTGCCTGGGAGAACATTTGTGACTTTGGTTGGATTCAGTCATCAGAGTCTGAATCTGATGCTCCAGGTTAGGTAATCTGTGCAGTACTGTAAATTTATGTAAAACAGTACAAGCATCAGCAGTGAATCAGGCTTGACAAAGACCTGTCTCTTCTGTGAAGAAAAGCCTTGAAAACGCTCATTAAAAAAATGTCTCAAGTCAGTTCTTCTGATGTCTCAGGTTTTCTTGCTGGTTGTTAGAGGTCTATTAGGTCCCTTTGTTCTACTATGGCTTTGCAGAGACTGAACTACACTTGACTGTAACCTTCACACACATCAAAAGATATTTACTGACCCTATACTGAAAAGAATGGGACAGTATTTTCCTAAAGAAACAGCATTCCTGTAGTCCAGTGTATGGCCAAAAGGTGTGCACTACTTATGTATGAGAACGGAATTTGTAAATAGAGTCAAGTTAGTTACTGACAGTGACTAGCAAGTGGCCTGAATGACTTTTTCCAGTCAGACAAGAATTTAAACAGTCAATAGATTATTCACATTTTATCATGCAAACTGTAGGCAGCATAATATCCTGACAGCAACACAAAAAAATGAATGAAGTAGAATTATTTTTTCAGTTGACTTGCCTGTACCTTCAAATGATTTAATTCTACATGTCTTCAATGTACCAGTTCATTCATGTTTAAAGAAAGCATAAATAATCCCCCAGCTGATACATATATATATGAACACTATGGCTTTAGAGGTGCCAGAAAAGAGATCTTTATATACATTGAAGTCCAACAGGTTTAACGTTACAGAACTTACAGGTAAAGGTATCTTTTCTTCTCCTCTCCCAAATTCAACCAAGGAATTCTAACTAAACCCCCCACTATTGTAAGGAAAACAGTCTTTTTTGAGAGATTGAAAAAAAACGTTTACTGAACATTAGTTTGAACGCTAACAAAATAATTAAAAGTAGAATGACTCCCTATGTCTTCTTTCTTGATCTACCTCCTGCAAGAGAAAACTTCTAGAAAATTTACATCAATAAATTAATATTCAAGTTTTAATTTGAAGGAAATGAAGAGCTTTTTAAACAAAATAAATATTAAAGCCTCTAAGTTACAAGATTTGTTTCAGCAACTTTAAAATTAGAATGGAAGTGTCTTTGAAAATGACAACTTTGAGAGAACCGTATTTAAAATGTGTTAAGAAATATTAGTTTTATTTAACCAGTTTTCACAGCTGAATATTTATTCTATAAAAACTTTACAGATTGTACAGTTTATATATAGTTCAAACTACTAGAACAAAGAAGTAGGTCCCACAGATGCAAAAATACTGTACCAATCCAAGGTAAAGGCAGATTTACACACTGTACAGCTCTCCACTGGGAAGGGGAGGTGGGTCAGTTCCAAGTAAAAAGTTCAAAACTGTACAAAAATAAGGTTTGATTTCTTTTTCATTCTTCATAATACATTCAATAAGATTGCAAGCACAGATACCCAAGTAATAATAGATATCTGCAGTCAGGAATCAATAACCACTCCTGAAAGGAATGCAAAATAGGTCTATTTACACAGGGCACTCTTTTACACCATACTGCATATAGTGTATATTTCATAAAATAAAAAAAAGCATAGACAAAGAACATTAAACATCTAATATAAGGTAGTTTTTTTTTTCTAAAGAGATTTTTTTTTTTTACTTAATAGTGTGCCAAAAGAATTTTAACTTATTAAATAATATATTCTAAGTGAACCTAAAATTTATGAACATAAAACGCATTTTTGGTGTAATACATCAATTAAACCAGCAAATAGGAAAAAAGAACCAAAAACAAACCCCAAACTGTATATAAAGTAGTATTTTCACCCAGCAACAGGAGCACTTATGTAGTTATTAAAAAAACCGAAATAAACAAACAAAAAACCCCCAAACAAACAAACAAAAAAACAACCCAGAGAGGCTTTTTAAAAACCGACTAAAACTAACTTATAACTTAGGATATTCATACATAAGATATTCAGTGATTCACTAATACTGCAAAACAAGCTTTTTTGTGTTGGTTTTTTTTTTTTTCCTTCCCCCTTCCATTTCCCTCCAGCTCTCCCTCATTCCCTTCCCTAAGAGACAGTGGTTTCTTCATGCTGTCTGGGTAAGAATCAGACATACTCCTGCCCCTTCCTCCCACCCTTCTATACCTCTCCCCCAAAAAATAACAGAGTGTTTCCTTAGCATTAATCCTGAGCACACTCTCTTTTTGGGGATATGTGTGATTTAAGCATAATAGGGTTTAGTTACCCCAAAGTTTTAGAATGTTCCATTACTTGAGGTATTTCAACCTTCTTCTGAGACAATGCCTTTTCTCTAAGCTGACTCATTGGGCAGAGAAAGCAAGGGCTGGCTAATACCCGTTTCAATTCTGTATTCTCATGAAAAAGAAAAGCATTACTCCAGACTTCCCTGCCACACAGAAAATAATGCAACACCATTCACTTTTTAATTAATTCTCTATTTGATACAGTACTAGCCAAAGATAACAAAAACTAGAGCTTTTAAAGAGATGTTTGGTAGTGCACTCTATCATTTTTTACCTTGTGTGTGTGTGTCTACATACACCCACACATATTACATTTATATATATATATGTATATATATATATAAAAGACATATATCAATATATACACACACATACACTTGTGTGTGTATATATCTGCATGTAACAATCAGGGAGAAAGGAGTTTTGTTCAAATTTAAGAGCTACAGTACTTTTAAACCCCTTGACAATAAAAGGGGAGGGGGGTGTGTGTCCACTCCTGTTCCCAAGTTGACCAAGGGGTTAGTTTATATAAGGTTTTTTTAAATGGGCATATTTTGCTTGCCCTGATGTCCAAGAAATACAATTCCAGTGTCATGGGCATCTCATCAGAATTCATCAATTCTGTTCTGCAGATACTTTAACATTGAGTCCATCCCTTGTGCTGAGCCCCAGATTTTCTTCAAAACTTCACACTCCTTTTCATTTGCTTGTTCCAAATCCACCTTCATGATGTTACGTACTAAAGCTTTGGATTCTTCAAGTACCTAGGCCAAAATTAAAAAAGGGGGAGTTGGGTTAGTATTGCCTGAGAACTGAGCACCCCACGTGCTTCTATGAGCATGTTACAGGTTTAGATGGACAAATCCTGAAGCTGATTATCAACATAAGCTTATCAATTCATGGACATACAGTGACTGCAAGAAATATTTCTCATAATCATCTTCCTTGTGGCATCCCACAACATTTCCTTTACCTTATGCCAGCACAATTTAAAAGTGCACACACAAGTGCACAGAAGTGTGACAATAATGAAAATCACAGAATAACTATGAATATATATAGATGGTTTTGTAACTACAGGAAAGTGCAAGTCTAGAGTAGTGAAGGCTAATCATAACACTATTATCTCAAACTGCTCTAATAACTGGTCAGATCTTGATTTCTTGAGCACTTAAAATACACTGATAAAAATCTCATTTGTTTATTCTGTTTAGAAAAAGAATAATTTCCTTTTAAAATCCAAAATTTCTAATGCACAGAACAGTCAATTTGTACTGCACCTTACCTTGTTAGAAAGTTAAAGTTACCACTATTTGATGCTACCTTGTGCAACTGCTACTCGTGCACACCACCACCACGTGTTACTCATAAAGCAAAGTCCAGCATAATGTCAAAGATTGTATTTGTTTCCTTGGTAATTTAAATTTGAACTCAAGCTAGCCCAAGATTTCTGTGTTTCTGTGCAATGTTAGGGCAACTGCTATATTGTCGATTAGAGTAAGCTGGACTTCAGCAACTATGTCAATACCAAATCATATTATAAAAATCCAGTGCTGGTCTATATTCCTTATCAAATGTCACAGTACACTGAAATTAAGAAGAACCAGATAGAAACTTTAAAAAGAATCCTAAAAAACCCCAAACCAGAAAGAAACATAAAAATCTGTCAAAAAACATCGCTATAGTATAATGCAGTCGTTGTTTCATGAAAAGATTCCTTTTTTTTAAGGACAAAAAGATGCAGACTAATACTACTTAGATTAATTCTTATTCATCTAATCATAAAAATACAAGAAGATAAGGAAACTTACAACTGAATTACATGTGACAAGTTCTTTAATTCGAACCATTACTTCCTGTGTGAATGTTCCTGGCCAGAACACTTGGGAGACGAGTCCTTTGGCACAAGCTTCCTGCGCTGTCAACTTCCTTCCACTGAACAACATTTCATTGGCCTGAAGGGATAAAAAGTTACTTCTGGTATGAAATGTAATGAGACAAAACTCATCAAAAGAAAAATGTTCAAAACAAATAAGAAAAATGCCTGCACAGTTTGAAATAGTTTTATTACAGCTCTTCCAAGTTTTAATTAAAAAAGGAAAAATACTGGCCTACAGCAGGTTGGTCCATGTGTTGTTGACCAGTACTAGGCCAGTAGTTGTTGAAATGTGGATGTCTACGATTAATGGTTAAATGTGAAAATGTCTTTTGTCATTTCCTGGCTGTGAATGTTTGTTAGCTCTGGCTTTCTTGCAGTATTGCTGACTTGGTTATCTGTGTATGTGGGAATAGGTTATAACGCCTGGCAAATCATGAATACATCATGAATAAGCAATGAATACATCAGCTTGCCCTTTATAAAAACCCCAGTATTTAAAAGATCTTGCACATGGTTTAAGGTACAGAATCGAATACTACCTTCTATGCAACAAGATGCTCTCTCTAGTTCTGTAAATGTTTTTGATTTGTAATCATCACACATTTCACTATTTACCAACTTCACCATTAAAGCTTTGTCCTACAGCCACTTTAATTCTAGCTCTAGTGAAGTTTTTTTATACAGTTTGCAGTTGTTTGCAGTGACATTTACATGCAAAGACACAGTGGAAGTTAAAAAGTCAGAGTAGTCAACCTCAAAAAAAAAAAATCAGTGTTATTGTTTCGTAATTACTTATTTGCACTGAAAAATATGACAAACCCATTACTGGATTCTTGAAATACAGGAAATAAGGCTGCTCTAAAACACAAACCTGACAGATGTAACATTTCTGAGGGAAAAATACTGAGGTTTTTAATGTTTTCTAATACTGGAAATTTTGGTAATTATTTCAGCAACTTTCAGTTAAGTATCTCAAATAATTAATTATTAACTTAATTATTTGCTGTGCTACTATGTTCCTGGTATTGCCATTTTACACATGAAGCAATTTGGAAACTCTGCAGTCTCTTATCTGCTCCTTTGTAACAAAATACAAAGTCTGGGTTCTACTGACAGTTTATTTCCTGACTGCCAGCCATTAGGAATGCAAGGAAAAAACCCAACCATTTTCCTAGCATATTTTACTTTGATTTTACCATCAGCACATCTCTCACAGTTACTATGGAAAGCTGTGATTCACATACATTAGTTTATAAAAACTCAAATCTCTTGCTCTATGATCAAATTCTATACCCTATAGTTCTACCTTCTGTGAACACAGTATCAAATATAAGGTTAATTAACTATTCCTTCTCATTTCCCAGAATGTACATGAATAATAATAACAATCTGAAATACTAGCTAAAAATCAGAGATGTACACATGGTTATCTAAAAAGGAATCCTTTTTCCTACACAGTTGGGAAAAAATTATTCTTCCAATATAATTAAAAAAACATTTAACATTTCTATGAAAGATCAAAATGTGAAGTCACTCTAACTAGTAGTTAGGACAGGCAAACATTTAAGCCGGGTTGTCAGATCTATAAATTCTTCACATGTATCTTTGCAAAGATAAAAACAAATGCTAGAAAATGTCTTCTTTCCCCCCAAAACTTAAGTGCAACTGCTGAGTTCCCCTGAACATGAAACACTGTGAGAATGGTTCAGTTATCTTATTTTTGCCAGCTGTAACACAGTACTAGCATAAAATCTCACAAAAAAATGAGCATTCCTATTGATGTTCTCACTTGACAGGTTTTGAAGGGAAATGTCTTGCTCTGGTATCTTCACTTTTGATCTATACACAACATCTGCTGGAGACCAACTGCTAAACAAGCTTTAATCATAATCATGCCTTGTACCTGCTGTAAAAGTTAACTCACTTGGTAGGTACTTTCCAAGAAATATACTACAGCAATAGAAATGAGCACAGTATAAATATTTCACTAAGATTATTATTAGCAACCTTCATTTTCTACTCTGAGTACTTCTTCCTTCCACAGAGAAACTCCACTTGGACCTCTGGACTCTCTTCCAGTGAGGGTTTTGATGCTCACCAGGGTCCTTCTGTGCAAGGTTACAGGCACCAGGCGCCATGGAGCACCTCAGCTCTCCTGCACTATGATCAGGAAGCATCTTGCCTCTGAACTGCCCCAGATCCTGGCTGTGATGTGGGCTCCAGGCACTATGGAACTGTGTTTCCTTCATGACTGACAGAAAAGCTAAGAAATCCTGCCAAGAGTGCTGGGGACTGGCAAGGAGACCCAGTGTGTGACATGTGATCACACAGCTCCTGGGCTTTGTATCTAGGACCAGAAAACCAGAGCAAGAACTCCATGGCAGACACACAGTAACACCTCCCCATACAGATATCACCTTAATGTCTATTACAGATTATTTTCAAAACTCAAAAGCCAAGTTTAGGGACACTTCTAAAATTCTTGGTAATTCCAAGACGGTATCAGTTTTGAATCCTATGGTTTGGGCTTCAAATTTCCTGTGATAAACCCACAGCTGAAAATGTTTGAAACCCCCTGCAATCCACGACAGAGCTGCTCACCCACAGAAGGTGACTGACCCCACATGGAAGATATTTCCAGCAATCTTGCAATGGAACATTTTTACACAGCTGCAGCTAACAACACTGCATTGTAAGACTGACCTACAAAAGTTAGGGGTGGCACTACTCCTGCTGAATTGATACATTTGTAGAAAATGTTATGATGCATACAGAGGCCTTAATTCTTTGCTTTGTATATTTTTTCCCCCTGAATGTTTTGCATTTCACTCACAACACCTTCCTGCTGATTTCTCTCTTTCTTTATAGACAAAAAGCATGCTTCTTTATCAAAGTCTTCAGTATGGATTCTGAACATATTTCATGAAATGCACTGAGTAAAGTTCAGCTTTGTCCCATAGAGACACTGCTATGCTGCAGAGAGTCAAGGATAGTAAAAAAACAGTGGACTCTTTTCCCTTTTTGCACTGATCATTATGGAATTGTTACCACTGGAAGCTTTCAGTTTAAACCTTT
The DNA here is from genome assembly GCA_013397075.1 of Rhabdornis inornatus. Lineage (NCBI taxonomy): Eukaryota > Metazoa > Chordata > Aves > Passeriformes > Rhabdornithidae > Rhabdornis > Rhabdornis inornatus. The sequence goes on from VWZS01005593.1 coordinate 1,498,456, forward strand.
ATATTTAAGAATGAGAGCATTCACAAACACACATGAGAAAGTACACTAGGGAAGAGCTTCTTGTGTTTTTTGTACAACTTCTAAAGAAATTAAAAGTAACAACCACAAGTCTTTAAAGGACGAGGATGGATGGAATGGATGGATGAATGGATGGATGGCCAAATAAAAAGGGAAAGGAACAATCAGTAGTTTGAAACATGCTAAGATATTAAAGATACTCTTATAACTGTTAATCTATTTCAGTTACCCTTTCTGTTCTCTTCTAATAACTAAACGCGAATATGACACAATTAGCTATTAGATCTTTTAAAACTGGTGTTTTAATATACTGAAATGTATAGTTTTAAATCAATAAATACCTATAGGGAAAAAATGGCTTTTATAATGAACAGCAAATTTGGAAAACAGGTGTAGCCACAAGCACTTGTTTCATACTGTCCAAATTGCAATGGGACATAGGTCTAAGTTTCCAAAAAACACAGCACAAAAAAAATGAAAAGCAACATAGAAATAACATAGCTAAGAGTTCTTAAATAGCTTTTTGTCAGGAGTGCATGGAAGCTAAAATAGTTACTTTGCATAGTGGCATAAGACTGCTCCTGGCTGGTGTCACAGTGCTCTGCTGTGCAGTGACATTGAGTGCCACAGTGGTGCCGTGCTGAATGCAAGACACCTGTGGCTGGTCCCCACGAGGCAGCAGCAGGGGAGGTGTGTCTTGGTACACAGGACATGACCCTTCTGACACCATCAGGGTCAAAGGTGGGATTAAGTCCCCTGCCTGCTTTCTGTTCCGTGCATGCAGGTGAAGAGTAAGTTTTAAGAACATGGAGCAGAAAAGCTATAAAGGGTGGCTTCTCATGAAAGGCTTTCATGAGAAAAAGAAAAAAAAATAAGAAAAAGACAACACAGGAAGGCAAAACATCTTGAAATCACACTGGATAAATTATCCCAACTGAATTGTGAAGCTGTCAGCCTCTACCCTGCAAGCTACTTACAGAAGCCAGGCCCATTATCCGAGGGAATGTAAGGGATGAACATCCATCTGGACTTTGTCCAAAAGTAGTGTATGGTGTCTGAAACCAGGCCTTCTCGTTGGCCCAAACCACGTCACACAGAGGCAATATAGATGCTCCAAGTCCAATGGCTGGACCATTTACTGCTACAATGATAGGCTTCTTAAACTGAATAAAAGTATTCACAAAATTCCTGAAGAGAAACAGAAACATGCGCTCACTACATATACCAAGAGTGTAAAATACACCAGCCCTTGAAACTCCAGAATAATTCATCTCCACAGTAACATCACTTTCAAACCCAACCTGATAACCTTCCACAATAAGGTGGTTATTCGGTGGACGAAGGGAGAGAGGTGGATATTGTCTACACAGAGTTCAGAGTGAGGATTTCAGCACTGTCTCTCGTAAAAGTTTCATAGTCAAACTGTTGATGTATGAGCTGGATGAGCAGACAGTGAAGTGGACTGAAAAATGTCAGAATGGTTGGCCCAGTGGGTGGTGACTCATGGCACAGGCCAGTGATTTAAGTGTTGCACCGCACGGGGTCAGTGATGGGTCCAACAGCTTCACTGATGATTTGGCTGATGGGGCAAAGCGTATCCTCAGCTTTCTCAGTTTGCTCAGGATACAAAACCAGGCTGATACACTAGAGGATTGTGCTGCCATCCAGAGGGACCTGGATAGGCTGGAGAAAGGAGCTGACAGGAACTTCCTAAAGTTCAACAAGGGAAGTGCAAAGCACAGTGCCTGGCGAGGAACAACCCCAGGCATCAACATGTGCTGGAAAACAAGCTGGAAAGCAGCTTGGCCAAAACTGAGCTAGGGTTCCCAGTGGATACCACGTTGAACTTGAGCCAGGAATGTTGTCTGGAGGTTGTACGAGTTGATCCTGCCCCTCTGCTCAGCCCTAGTGTCATTATTGACTTCTTAGTGAAAGGGAGACTCCAGGCAGTCTAGCAAAGGGCCATCAAGGTGACCCAGGGACCGAGTGAGCTGGGCCTGTTCAGCCTGGAGAAGAGAGGGCTCAGGGGGATGTCATCAGTGTGTAACAGTACCTGAAAGGGGATGCAAAGAGGACAGAGCCAGGCTCCTTTCAGTGGTGCCCACTGAGGCAGTGGGCACAAACTGAAACATGGGAGGTTTCCTCTGAACAGCAGGAAACACTTTCTTACTGTGAGGGTGACCAAACAGGCAGCCAACAAGGTTGTGGACTCTCAGTCTTGAGAGACTTAAAAAAACCAGGAAACGGTCCTGGCCAGCCTGCTCTAGGTGACCTTGCTTGAGCAGCTTGAACAAGACAACCTGCAAATGTCCCTTCCAAACTCAACCATTTTCTGATTCTGTAAAAGTCTAGCATTGCTCCCAGCCCAACACATCACAGAAGCTGGGTAGGTGCAGATTTAACACCCCTCGACAAGCACCAGCTGATAGGGTACTTTGGCACATTCATGTGTCCCAAAGCTCTCAGATAAGGCTGCAGCCTTTCCTCACCTCTGGGCACCACGACTGTGACACAGCCCTGCTTGGTCCTCACTGTATTTACGTATGGCATTGGCAGAAGGTATTTAGCTGTGTTTTTAAGTGACAGTAATAAGGTATAAATGAAGATGGGCAAAGCATTATTGATCTTCCTTGAGGAACTTTTCTCAACAAACAAATCTGCTTTTTAAAATTACGAACATAAATAGTAGAGCTCTATTATCCCATCACACACTTGGAGACTTCCCCATCTCATGTCCCTTCTTTTGCTTGGTAATAATGCTCTGGGTACTATGCTATTAGGTGACATATGCATATTCTCATCTTCATTGACAACAAAAACATGACAATTCATTCCAGTACCCACAAAATATGGATGCTTCTCTGCTCTCAAACAGTAATGCCTCCAAGAGCTTCTCAGGAAAAAACAGTCATGTGTGTATGAATACATATGCAGGCAATTTTAAAGTTTGCTCCCTACCTGTGTTACATATTTTTGTATTTCAGCAAAATAGGACAATTTTACTATATTGCAATCAGCACTAAGGGTTATCACACTCCTTTTTAACTCACTCTAGTGAACTGAAATAGCTAAATGCAAAAAAACCAAATCCAAACCTGGAATCATCTCATGCAAGTCATCATACAAACATCCCATCCAGAGACTTAAGATAATTTTAATCATGTCTGAATATCCCAGAGAGGACCATCTCTAGTATATATATGAAAAATACCTTATTTGAAAGGCAGGGGGTGTGTCCATAAGTCTTAAATCACCTTTGCCCATTTTATTAACAATAAACATTAGGTGAAAAAACAGGTTTCTTGAAGGGTCCAAATTAAAATAGTGATAGAAGCCCAGTGCCAAGAGCTTCTGGGTATATCTGAAGTCACTGCATAAGCAACTTTTACATTAAATGACTGAAGAATTTCCTTTGATAAAAATAACTATAATCATCTTTTTGAACCAACTGTGCCTCCAATGAAACAGGCTTTACATGTCCATGGCCTTTCTTTAGAAACACAACCATTGATAACAACAACAGAAGAAGGGCTCTGAAAGAATACAGATACCCTGGAAGAATGCAAGAGACCACAATCTTAAAACCAGTGCTCAAATGTACGTGTTGATACTGTTAAAATGTGTCTCCAAGATCCATACATTTTTTTCTCATATATTTTCTTCTATTTGGTAGTAATTTAGCTCATTTTGTTTAATTGTTAGGTTCGGTACCTAGCATTGGGATGACGATCACTAGAATTAATCTATTCCTCTAAAATATCCATCATTCCAATTCTCTGAATGTACTATATCAATTTACACATTCAATATGCATCCTAAATTTTGGTGTATTAAATTTATTTTCCTGAAACCCTATGGCTACTGAAGCATTTTAATATTAGTTTTAACTGGAGGAATATAACAATACTCCCAGTTTTCACAGTTAAATTTTAAAATTTAAAAATGCTTGAAACGACAACCCAAATAGAAAAGGACAGGGAGCATAAAGAAGTGCTGCACACTATAATGTAACAGGTGAATGTCTGAGATCTTTTTGAATAAGAGGCTTTTGAAAAAAGATATAACAAGCCAAGCCATATGATGAACAACACCCATCAGATGACTGTCATACATTATATAAGAGAGTCATACATACCTAATAGCTTCTGCCATCTTAGTGCTTTCCTTTTTTCTATCATCCGTTAAACGTCTTATAAAATAAATAAAATCAAGACCACAGCAGAAAATGCTACCAACTGCACTGAACAGCACAAGTTTACTGTCATCTGCAGCTGCTGTGTTCAGTGCACTTTGGACTTCCTTCATTACCTGAAAAATAAAAATTTCATAAGAATAATTTTAATCCATCATTACAAAGTAGCATGTTGTTCTCTTCCTCCCTCCATGAGACCCTTCAACATCTTTAATTTTTCCTTAGGATCCACTCAACCATCTTATTAGAAAAGTTAACTTTCTCCATTATCCAAAAAAGGGAAGTTAATGTATTAGAAGCTTTGCATTTCAAACATGTAATTAGACAGAGATAATTAAATCATTAAGGAAAGATCTATTAGATGTTATCTGTAACTAAAGCTGTCATTCAGCACTTCTGTAATTTGGACAGCAGATGGCATATGCAACCAGTATAGAAAAACAAAGAACCTTAATTGAGGCTAAATCTTTTTCAACTTTGTAAATCACTGCACATCTTATAAAAGACAGTACACATCAACATGGTCAGATAACAGAGTTTTAAAATCCAAGTGAATGACACAAAGTCAACTGTACATATAACATCTTGCAAGTAAGAACCTGTATCGTGCTTTGTGTATGTTTGTGCCTGAATAACAAGCAGAAATGAGGCAAGGACTTCAAATTCCCCTCCCCATCCAAAATGAGAATTGTTCTGACCTCTGGATTTAATGAATTATTTTCAGATGATTTTGTTGATAGCAAAATGTGTGTGAATCCATCTTGTTTCCTGACAACAATGTCTCTGTACCGGTACGCACTCTCCGTTTGTCTCACGCTGAAACGTAGCCTTTTATCAAAGGGTTGATCTCTTCTGTCATCAATAAACCTTCGTTTGCTGGCTGTCACTCCTGTTACAGATGTCTGGATATTGGTTGTACCATTGGCTGCTAATGCTTCCATAAAGGTGGGTGTACCTGGAAATAGTTTAAACAAGTACAATTACATTTCATTAGCTCACCCATCTCAAAATCCCTATTAGCATGAAAACATGCAAGTCATCTAAAGAGCACACAGTAAACATGGAACTCAGTCTCCTGGAAGTTATTGAAAGAGACACTGTGCACAGAGCAAAACTGAAGTGAAAAAAGGATTCAAGAAATTAATTTTACTATTTTGAGAATATATGATTAGAATAAGCCAAACAGACCAATTGTCATACACTTATTTTTAGAGGGGGAGAAAGGTATATTTAATGTTCCTAATACTAATGCATTTCAGTAGGTTAATGGTCTGCTTTCTCCCTTTCCAACATTCTGAAGTCATTTAACAGCATCAACATTGCTAAGAGAAAGCGAAAGCCTTTTGTTTCAAACATCAGAAGTTATTATAAAGAAAAAGACACTTAGGATAAACCAAATAAAGAATTTGATTGACAAGTTCACAAAAAGCATACTGTCTTTAAAGGAAAGTGGAAATGAAGAAAGGCAGACTATACTTCTTTGAGAGGAGCAGAAGACCCATGCAGTGATGGATACTTTAATGGATTCATAGACAATGAGATCTTTCTCATGTTAAACATTTTTCTGCTATTGGAATTGGCAAATAGACAATTAAGTTTTCCTGGTCTTGTTCCCAGTCCCTTACACAGAGAGAGTCTGAAGGCATGTGAGTAAACAGACCATTCCTGTCACAGAAGGTTCAGGTTTTTCTGTAGTCCACATTAGAAACGTAATACCAAATAGAGAAAATAAGAGAACATACTGGAACTATAATGCCGCTGTATGTTTATGTCTCCATGCAAAATCTCCACAGAATTTGTCATACTAAAGTAATGGAGTGTGCATAGGACGGGGGGGTTAAACACACTTGGGAAAGTGTGTTAAGTGTCCAAGACAGCACTTTTCCTGAAAATTGAGCTCTGAGACTAAAATCTTCTAGAAAGCCACTGCCCTTATCTCACTAACAGGTACTTCAGAACATCATGCATAAAATGTCTTCAGAAGTAGAGTTAAATCATGTATAAATAAGTTATTAATTGCACATTAGGGTAATTTGTCATTATCTTTCTGAAGAAGTTATATTTTAAAATTGATTTTTTTCAAACTTTAACTGCAACATACATCAAATACTTGTGGGTCCAATGAAGACATTAAAGAGGCTGACTTAAGTAACTGGAATGTCCAATATCTTGATATTTCCACTGCATTCAAGTGCTGCTTACCTTGACTCATATGAAGTATGAGAGAGTAAGATACTAAATTTAATTAGAATTTAGAACATTATACATTTTCCTAGTTATCTTGCAGAAGCTCTCTCTGGATATAAATAAAATTTTTATATCAAACATTTTAAAATAAATATTATATATATTTTATGATTAAATAAGCAAGTTGTCTTTAACAATCTATACAATAATAAGATTTTATTCCACCTTTTAAGGTCTTTCTTGTATTAGTGATTTAATCCTCTCACCGTCTCACTTTTTCGTGAAGAAGTAAAGGCAACTAAGAATTTTTTCATTTTAAAATGAAGAGTAAGAAACTGGATTCAGTTTGTGACCAGTTTTAGATACAGAGATGAACATAAAGAAATGGAAAATTACTACTTTGTACTGTCACAAAAATTTCACATTTATTCCTAAATTTTCCACAGCATATAATTTTTTTTTAATTTCAGCAGAATAAATAAAAATTTGGTGTATATTAAATATGAAGTTGATGAGGAATGCTTTCAAATTTTTCCCTGGTATATGGTTTATATTTCCCTGGTAATAGGGTTTGTAAACCATATTATATCAATTAAATTCCTTTAAAAGAATTCTCTTGAAAGGGAATTTGCAGGAACACCAATGTTGCCCCATACTTCATTAGTAACACAAGATGAAATGGTATCACTGGCTTGGTTTTCCACAGGAAATGCAAATTAAAACAACTGAAATCACCTCTGATTTTTAAACCCTGATCAAAGGTTTTTACGTCTTTTATCCTAGCGATAGTCAAAAACTTGGAGATTTGGGAGAGCACGATAGACTAGACTAAGCCAAAACAAGGAGTCGGTAAACTCGTGCAAGACCTTTGAGCCTGTATTTTCCCACAACTCATTCTTCCAAAGATATACTCATATGCCAGAAAACTACTTTTGAGACACAAGAGACAGTGATTATATACTTTGAGAAACAAAATTTCTGGCAAGAGAGATCAAGATACAAACACCACAGGCAAATTTTCATGCTTATTGAACTGGCAAGAGACCTCCTGATTTTTTTATATAAACCCTGTCTACACTTATCAATAGTTGGGAGTTTCAAACCACAAGCAAGGGACAGTTGCAGTTCAGAGGAAGAAGTCTCCTCTTTCCAATCACGTAAACACAGTTCTAGGATATTTAGACTGGAATAAAAAAATCGGTCAGCTTTAGAAACCATAATTCTGCCCAGAGAGACTCAGACAGCCAGTACAGATCAGAATATGGCATCAAAATGGTTAAAACATGTTTGTTAATGTTTGTCATTACTGATGGAAGTTTGGGACTCTGTATACCTGACAGCACAGGGGGCTCTTTCCTTGGAAGCAAAGGGACAAGTCAGAGACATAAAGCAGTATTTCATTTTGTAAGTACACAGGCAAAGGCGGTTTTGCTGCTCAGTCTTGAACACATGATACAGCAAATAGGGATGAAAATAAAAAAAGTCCAATTGAGAGTTAACTGTATTGCCAGAGATTTCCTCACATGAAAACTTTACATTAAGGTTATCTTCAGGATAATTACAGCTATATTTTAATATTTTAAAACAGAGTTTTGTAATAAACCAAAAGCAGTTCTGCATTTCAAGACATTAATGGAGATAGCATAACAAAGATAAAACACCACAGCCCTCTGCTTTCAAACTGAGCTTCCAAAAATAAGTAAGGACTTGGAAAAAAACGCAGTTTACCCTGGATACTGTCAACTAATGAAGAACTGTTTGTTTAAGTTGTAAACAAACAGCTTATAGCTATATAAAAACCTTTCCACCTGCAAATTGTTAACAATGTGATCTCAGAGCTGAAGACAGTACTACTACTGGACAAAGCCAAAGCTTCACTAAACAGATGCAAAAGGCAGTTAAGAGGAGTACTTTATTTTGCAGCTGCTGACCACAACCTGGTAACAGTCAGCAGTTTCATGCAACTGCCCTTGGAGGGAAAAAAAACCTAAAGCTATGAGCAACAGATAAGAAAAGAACTGGTCTTATCCAAAGGAAGACAGACACAAAATACCGGTTTTGGGAAAAGGGCAGAACAAAGGTGTTTTTGTTAAAAACACAAGTTACACTCCACAACAACCCAAAATTAAAATCCTAAGCACCTCTCTGAGATATTCACACCTCACTGCTACTGAGAAGTTCAGTTTAGCTTACATATCAAACCTTGAATACAAATACTCCCCTCCCTGCAACAATACTGGGGATACATCCAAAGAGATGGTCTAAAACCAGACAAGCTTCTCTGCACACTTCTCTTTGGGTACATATGTGTTGGTGCTCTTAATTCAAGGTTTGACTGGCAGAGTATGCTGTCTCTTGAAAGCTTAGCATAGATATGTAAGGAGCAAGCACAAGAACATGAGAGGTGTGAACAATACTGTCTGAGTATTTTCTTTAATTCCATCCACCAGAAACTTAGGAATTACTAAAATCTGCATGCCCAGAATCATAGGCTGCACCAAACCCCATGTAATTAAATTCTTCTTCTCCATGGGATTGTCCAATTTATTTTTGAAACCACTATGGGTTTGTCTTCCAAAGAATCTCTTGGCAGCAAGCTCTGGAACATACATGTTGACTTTCTTCATTGCTTTCATCAGACTTTCTCCAGGTTGACCAGCCCAATCTTATTTCCCTTTTCTTCTTCCAGAAGCCAGTCCAAGCCTGCCATTCTTCTTCCTCTTCTACTAACTCTTGGAACAGGGCCCAAAATGGGACACAATATTCAATATGGGTTTTGGTTTTTGTTGTTTTTTCTTTTTTTTTTTTTTAACTGCCACCAAACAGATGCTTGCAGTAAACTATCCAAAACAAACCCAATGCCCTTTCCCTGAGCAGCAACACACAACCAGGAACCAGTCACTGTTCTACGTTTTGCTATAGGCACAGTTTGGTATGTAAGCCTGTTTTGTCCCCTCCTCAATGCCTGGCATTCCTCTGCACTGAAAGTCAGCCCTCATTTTAATCATGAAATCACTCAGTATTTTCAGAGAAGCCTGATGTGTTCACAAGGAGCTTTGGAACTCCCATGTCTCTCCTGTACCTTCCTGGCACCACTTATGTCCTTTCCTCCACTAAGTGATGAAAGGGTTAATGAGAAGCCTCCCACTTGAATAAGCAAATGAACAAACACAACCAGCAGCAATGTCTTAAAGTGTAAACTGCAGAAATAAAACTGCAACTGTAACTGATTACGACTCAAGTACCAGACAGGGAACAATATGATCCGGAAAACTGATTGGTAAAAACAACTTGAATTTTCAATGAAAAAAAGAAATCTGGTGCTAGAAATAAGTTACATTTTTTCCCTAAGTCGTTTCTGTACTTTTTCTTCTTCATTGTACCCTGTATATACAGTCCACAAGAGTTCAACATTAGTTGTCCAGTGCAGGTTGCCTCACATTTAAATTTTTGCCTACAAACAGAGGTGTTTTGTTATATGTTGATATATATTAGCAATGTCTAACCGTAAACACTGTTAAGCTTTTCCAGTCTTAACCCTGCACTACATCAAATATTTCACAGCAGACAGGAATTTCAGACAGTGATACCACAATGCAAACATAATACAGAAGAGTTTCTGGTATTTTTTCCACTTCTTCTTCAGTGATTACACAGAAAATATCTTAGAATTGTAGTGTATTGGCACAGACTAGCGAAACCAAGAATGAGGGTTCTAAACCTCCTATGTATGTGCCTATTTTTTGTCTGAGTATGTGTATTTAATAGTACTTACATTTTTGAATCAAACAAAAGTTCCACTTACTTTGAAACGCCACAATAAATATTTTCAAGAAAAAGAAATCTCAATTTGTTGTACTTTTTGCCTAAAATGCTGATCTGCTCTTTGTTTCTGAAAGAGCATTTGGAATGTGCCGGTCACTTATGTAAGAAAGATGCATCTTCAGTTAATTCGTTCCAGAATATGGTGTTCCATTGATACAGAGCACAAACAGTGCAATCTGTAATAAGTTGTGCACACCCCAGCATCAGAACAGGCATCCCCAAAGATGCCTTGGAAGAGAGGGGGTGGGCAAAGGACAATATTCCTTCAAATTACAGGCTGATGATCACTGCAATACCCTGCTGCTGATATCCTCCTCAAAACTCTCACTGTGGGAAGGGAGGAAGTGTGTGTGTGCTGTACCATTATCCTTGCTAAATAAAGTTAACCACTTTTGATTCTGTTTCAAGGAAATAGTTACACAGGGAACCATTAGATATTCTTCAGCCACCTTCTGTTGTTTTTGCAAATATATCACATTTCAATACATCTGTTCAATTAAGAACAGATGAACTGGCAAATCATGATAGAACTTGGTAGAACATCAGCAACAAGAAACTACAACTCAGCAGCAAGCAGGCTTGATTGTCAATGTCTACCTTCAACTACTGAAAAGTCCTTTTCTCATGCTGTTTAATTGCTACTCTTTTCCATATATTTTGTATAGGTATTAATTGTAAATGTCACTTGGAAACATTGCTCCTATTAAACCTACATTTCTTACAGGACACTGCTGCTGTGGACAAAATTGATATGAGAAGAGAAACACACATGTGTGTCCCAGTAATATTTCTCTACTCAACTTTTGAAGTTTTTCCATCTTACACTAGCTTTTAATCTTGGCTGCCATGTCACATTTAGAGTAACATTGTCTACAGCAGCCTTTTTCCCCCTTGTGTGGATAGTTTCCTCCATTTCTTAGATTACTTAGTGCATCACATATGTTATTTTAATACTGTTAGGAATAGGGCAGCATTACCGGTCATACTGGACTTTAGTAGGCTATAGGCTATTAATTATTTTGGCTTTTTAATGTCTTTCCTTTTCAGAGCATCAGCACCCATGTGAAGATAAATTCATAATACCAACCAAAAATGCAACTAATCAGAACATAAAGTTCTGTTACTGAAGTGGGCAACCAATGCAAGAGAAAATATCATTCCTTCACCCTTAAGTTAAACAGGCTTATGTTAGCCTGTTTTATATTGTATAAGTGGACATTTAAATAAAAAAAAATTACATAGGTTAAAAAATGGGAATAACAAAACACTAGACCTAAGATTTGCTAAGACCATGCTCACAAAACCGACAAGGATAACACAAATAATAGATAGATTTGCAACATATCTTTTAAGGAGTATGATTAAGTTATACCGCCTTTGAAGAGGAACTGCGCATTTTTATGCAAAATATATCACGTAAACTTTCCACAGTCTCACAGTGGAAAGAAAATGTCCCCCTCCTAAGACCAAAACATCTTCCAAATACATCTCCATTCTTATTACTTCACCAAAAATAGAGAAACAAATACTCCTCAGGTAGCAAAATCTTTTTCACCTTTACCATGCATAAAGGTAAATTAGAACTGTTCTCCTTTCCCCTCCCACTGGAGTTTTAGGTTGTTTTTGGAGTGATTTGTCTTCCACTCAATCTATAGTCAAGATGCTACTGACAAATAGAGAACAGTGCACATGACTGTTCTCAGCATTTTAGATGGCTGTAAGGAAGAAATAGATATAAAAATTCCTAAGTGCTTCCAGTATTAAACCAGTCAAGAAATCCCACCCATATTTCACAGTAGCATGCACGGAAGTATTTGATGTGGGAAGCAAAGAGTTAGTTTCATTTCTTCTTTTTCACTAATAAGTCAAATAAGAAAAGCCTTTCCCAGGTTACAGGCTCCTCTTTGAGGTCTTTTAGTACTGGGAACATTTCATAAGGGAAAACTCTTCTATCTTGATATTTCTGGAGCTGCAGGTTATGATACCATAGCATTCATTCAAAATGCTCTAAAATTTGAGAGTTAAGTAAGGGCATCTCTTGGGGCTCATTTACAGAGGAAAGCTATTGCAAAATAGGCTAAGGTTTAAACTTGAAGTATACCCAGCTATTTTACACTAACTCCTAAGGTGAAGACATTCTATATTAAGAGCACTTCACCGCAATTTAATACAATCCCTTGAGTGATGTGAAAAATTGCTCTCTTTTTGTGGGATATCAGTGTCCTAATGTAAGGCTTGCTAGAACAGATGCTGCCAACAGTCATCTCAGTAGTTTTAACTATAGACACAAACATACACATGCCATAGTACACATTATACAATGCTTGTAAGGACAGTAAAACATTCTAAAATATCTTAGCTAGATTAGAATGAAATTTAAATAGATGGCTATAGTACTGTATTGGCAGAACACTTTCATTTACCTTATTTTTGAGAACAAATGTGAATACTAATCGATAGGTTCATTCTTATCACACAGACAAGGCTTTCAATACCAGAGTTTGCAAGAGCTCCATTCACAACTGCTCCCAAAACCATTTGGCATTTCAATGCAGAAAAGCAGCAGACAGGGAAGGCTTAGGACTTTCAGAGGTTCAAGACACTCACGTGCATGTGTTAAATTTTTCAGGGAACCCTGAGATCAGAGTGCTGGAGTGAGCATCCCTGTAGAAAAAAAGCACCTCTATTTTTATGTATCTACCTCAGGAAGGTACACGTGTCTTTCCAGCCACTATCTGATGCCTGCTATTCATAGAAGCTCTCAACCTCCTGTGGGATATTCAACAAGAGGTTCATTAAGAAGTGGCAAATGAACCTTAAGCCATCTTCCAGTACACATGGGCACACAGCTGTGTGCCCTAACACCATCAGCTACACTTCATACTTGAGAAACGTGCAATACATAATGCATACACAGGCAAACTATTCTGTAGCAGCACCCTCTTATCAGAACTTACTGACCTTGGAAGAAGTAACTGGCTGGGGTGGGAAGGGGAAGAGCAAAAGAGGAGTCTCTGACTTTTCTAAGAGGTTCCCAAAATCCTCAAGCGAAAAAATAAACATTGCAGTGCTGGGTATTTAGTCCTGATTCTTGCACTTAAGCAAGAGAGCTGCCAGCTCCTTGACCACTCCTGCTGCCTGAAGGGGTGTGGAGCAAAAAATCAAGCGCTGGGCATTGGCACCACTGGGACAAAATAGGGTGAAAACAAGATTACAGGTCTTGGGAAAATGTAAACACAGCTTTAGGGACCTCTGAGGAATGGGTGATGAAAAGTATCTTTGGGTATCCCATGCAACAGGTGCTGGATAATCAGATGCTCTGAACAGAAAAAATAATTCAGAACAGTATCACCTTTCCAAATCTGTCCTTTTATGCTGTTGCAGAGGATATGGTCTACTGGCAACAGCTAAAAAGAGGCATGATGGAAAGGAGTAAGTGACAACCTGTACTTTGAAGCTGAATCTGGATTCTCCTGTCTGTTTTTCGGCTATACTAGCTGGGATCAGCACATATATGAGGACTTGCCTCAACTGGAGAACTTGTGAAGCATATCCAATAATACCCTAATAATAATCATCATCAAAAAAATACTCCACCGAAACAATAAAATAAAAAAAAAAACAACCTCAGAGAAAGTCCTAAAGCCAACAGCAGAAGACTACCAAGAGTAAGATTCAGATCAGATGCTTCGCATGAGGAAAAAATATGGCATCTCCCTCAATTAAGCTTTTTCCTGTATCACTGCAGGTAATTACTAGAAAACACAGGAGGCATTTGTCTTCACATCATTTCGCCCTGACCACAGTCTGAATGGTATAGCTCTCCACACCTGGGATTTGCAGAGACAGCCAAGATCTTCAGCATGGCCCACTACATAAGAAGGACACAGATCCGCTGGAACAAATCTAGAGGCCCTGCAACAGGTTGACCAGAGAAACTGTGGATGCCCTGCCCCTGGAAGTGTTCAATGCCAGGCTGGATGGGGCTTTGAACATTGTGGTCTAATGGAAGGTGTCCTTGGCAGAGGGGTGGGAAATGGATGATCTTTAAGGTCCCTTCCACCCCAAACCATTCTATGATGATGGCCACAAGCCTTGGGAAAATGCCTGTCATAAGAAAAAGTTTTCACCACATTTTGCAACAAAGGAGTAAATAAATAAATAATCCCCCCTCTCCAAAAAATGCCCATGATAAATCACAGGGAAATAACCACAGCTGAAAGCAGTGAACAGAGAAGGCATCTCAGCCAGCAGCTGGAAGGGCTGGAGGCAGTAAGCTGCCCTTACACAGCAGGATGGATCACATGGTCCTATTTGGGTGCATGCTCTTCATATTGCTGAGGAAAGCAACAAGCATCTGTGTAAGACCTTAGGCTTTCTACTTCATCGACTGCTGTCATATTTATGAACAAATTATCAAAGGAAAAATCTCACAGACAAAAAACCTGAACTGATAAGTCCATAAACAACTAATTGAGTAGTTAACACATGCTGCTCTACATAGAAAATGGTTCAGAGCTGCCAAAGTGGCTTCCCTCAGGCTACAAAGCAAGGAATATAGAAGTCAGGATTATTAGTTACAGGTGGTCCCTATACCCAAAAGCTATTTTTTCCTGTAAGAAACTGCTTTTATGAAGAACTGGATTTTTTTTTGCTTTATAGAAATTATTAGTATCTAGACTAAAATACAAGTACTAACAATGATACTACTGCTATACAGAAAAGACAGCTAAAGAAGCAACAGAACTAGCATGGTGATATTTAAGTGGGACATATTATTTCAGCAGCACCAATGTATAAATATGAAACCACAGCCTCTGAATTACTACAAAGACTAATACTAGGAGGCTGAAATTTGGAAGAGGAAGAAAAAAAATCAAGAAATTAGGAAGTTACATCTGTGGTAACCAACATGTGGTTTAAGGCAAATTTCCAAACAAGTTTCATAATAGACAAACCAGTTAAGGTCTGTCTCAGAGAGTAGGACTTAGCAGCTACTATCAACCCTATAAAAACCAAGGGAGATTTAGTTAGGTACCATAATGGCTGTTGCTACACAAAAACCAAGAACAAAGCGTATCATGTCTGATACTTTAAATCAAAGTGTGCGGTGGCCTCAAGAGAATTTTATAGTTTGTGTAGCTGGCAATAGGAAAGTAGGGTTTGACTATTTGGTGATGTGGGCAGGAACACATCTTTTCATGGGAGTCATACTGATGTGTTCACAGTTCGAGAGCAAATTCACAGACTTTTAGATATATTATCACTGCAAATTCATGGAAGGACTTAGATCCACAACCTGCTAATTTGAAAAAGCAGAGAAAAGGGAAAAAAAATAAATCTCCATTTCAAGTTTGGGCAGGTTGTTACAACTCCCACTGCTGCAATTTGAAGTCCAGTACTGAAGCCTCATGTTCAGCAGGAAGTTCATAAAGCTGTGCTCAGAGTTATATTTACTAAGAGGTGGTTCATGAGTGACAGGGTCTGAACATTTTTAGGTACAGTAGATGCCTACAATACTAAATCTTGCCTTAGGAAACAATCTATTAAGAACACACAGAGAAACCGAAAATATCAAGGGGATTCACTACACAAAAGATAGAAGAATTCTATTGAGTAAAGCAAAGATCTTGTACACAAAAATAATGGGACTAGTACATAAGCAGCCACAATTGTGAGCTCAATTTTAACTTGGAAACCATTTAAACATGTCGTAGATAAGACAGAATGATAGATGAATTACATGACTGGCTGTTTCCTGAAACCTGCCAGGGACCCACCTGTTCATGTCAGATTCCAACCACTAAACAAACAGAATGGAATTGAAATTTAATTTCTGCTAAGATGAATGCTGTGCAATTTTAGATAGCTGTGTTATGTAAAAAGATACTGCATTAAATACTTTTCAGACAAATAACAAGATACCCCAGACATAAGGAGAGAGTGTAAAAATGAAACTGAACAAATACAGTAACTGAATTATTTTCTTCAGGAGTGAGATGTAGCTTCAATTAACTCCACATGGTTAAACAGGTCAATAGAAACTGAGGGGAAAAAGAGAATATGCTATACTTACAAGAAAATAGGAAGTAAAGAACACTGGGAAGAATACAGGGAGATGCTAAAACAGATAAAGAACGGGTATTAGAAATGCAAATAAAACTCTGAAGTTCTCATAGTTACAGATGCTAAACACAAATTATTTTTCCAGTGATAAAGAAAAAAAAAGAGAGGAGAATTAGACCAAAATCAAAAGTGAAATGTAGTGTAAGCTACAAAGTCAATTAAAACACTAGTGGTGAACCCAGTATGCCATAAGAAACCAGAAAAATATTTATAATGGGTATGAATATACTGTACATACAACAAATAACAAACTAAAAGGATTGACCATGGCAAGACTGACAGTAAAAAAGGAGAAACAGACCAATGTGATAGTCTATACGGGAAACGTATTTTAAGTGACATACCTCCAAGACTTGCTTGCCTAGAGACTAGCAAATTTGGAAGGTACCTTGGGTAATAAAATTCATAGTGATGTAGTTTCAGATATAGGTATAAGAAACACTTTTTTAAAAAGGCAGCCTTAAACATCTGAAGTTTATTTTTAAATTTTATTCCTGTTTATAAACAGGACTGCTCTCAAAGTCAAGTTTCAAAAGTGTCCCTCCAATTAAAACTTACTGGAGATCCACAATGGGTACCACAGAGAAATTTAATATTTTTACAAGAGATCACTCATTACTTGGAATATATTTTACCAATATTTTGCAGTTTCATACCATTACAAATTATGAATCAGAAGCTTCCCTGATAAGTATATCATATATACTTACATGTGAATTTCAGGCTTTAAAAATAATAACCTCATCAGAGCAGCAACCCCATTTTGCTCAGCATTGAAACCAAGCAAAGTTCTGTCAAACCAGAAGTATGTTTAAAACTAAACATTTTCTAACCAAAATTAATTTTGCTTCCTAAAAATCCTAAAACGTACTGACACTTAAAAGTGGAAATTTGTAGCAACAAAGATTTCAGGGTTACTGTGTAAGGATGTTCTGTGGACATTCTCTGTCACTGGCCGTTTGATATACAGAGTTGTAAGAAACTCTGCATCTCCATTTGATCTCAGAATATGCCACCACATCACTAATGTGTTGCCCTAACATTAACACTTAACTGGAACAAAAGTTATTGCTTAGAGTTTTCCACTTAGTTCTTACATCAATGTATTTGTGTTTTGCAGTCATAAACACCTTGCCTTTTCTTAGTTAGGATAGTTGATGACTTTTTCCACACCAGCTACATCACAAAAGACCACACCATTAGATATTTCCCCCTACAGCTCAGTTAAAATGCTATCAATCTTAAAGTATTTTTAAGCTGTTCTTTTGAACCATCACAATTAAGATAAATGTTGCAGTAGGATCATAACTTTCAATTCTTTTTAAACAAAATTATAAGCTTACTGAAATTTCTAGAAGAATTAAATGTGGGGTTTGTTTTTCAAAGAGGGATTACTCCTCTCCCGACCCCACCTCTCACCTCGCAAATCAGGTAAGAGACTATAAGCAAGAAGCAGTACAGTCATATACAATCCTTGGTCATATTAACCAACACTGCAAATAGAGTAACCAAGTTCATTCCTGCTACAAGGAGGAAGTCTGCTGCATGTATGTCCTAAGTCTTGATTGCTCTTGCCACAGACTGGCGCTTTGTTTAGTTGAAAAATTCAGGAAGATCACTCGTTCCATAAGCCTCAGCATACTCCTGTGACCTGAACAAGCAGCACATACCGAATTACTTTGAGGTATTTAATTATCAATCTAGTTTACATAACATCAAAATTAAGATTTGTTTCCTTTCACTGCTGTTTCTTCCTTGTATAGTCTACCATATCAGAAACAAATCACTCATAACAGGTATTTCTGCCTAACCCAGACACAAGGCAGCTGGGTTCTTTAATACCATCCCTCCATCCACTGATGCAATTGCTGAACCATTCTAGAGTTCAACCAAATTCCAGTTTAAAATTATCACCTGTATTTTTACCTCCTTTGTTTTTCCCTTTCTCAATCTCAAGTAAGACCAATGAAACCCTAAGATAAATTTACTAAAAACATTAAATACAGTTCAACTACCGCTGAGTATCTGGGCAAAAGTATTAGTGTTTGCCTTCTCTAGGTTCATTATTTGGACAGAAATATCAACTTCTGACTAAGTGTCAAGAAATGAGTAATAAACTGACATAAAGAAATGAAGACATGCCAGAACCCCCACAAAAACTGACAAAAATAACATAACAGCAGGAACAAGCCAAACATTTTTGCAGGGTACAGTGGGTTAGCTTTCAGCCTGACCAGTTCCCATGTGCCGCCACTGACCAGAAACTCATCTGGAAGAGGTAGGGGGATAGAGGACAGGATAACAGAGTAATGTGAAAAGCACCATGTCTAAAGATAACATCAACACATTCTTCTCCAGTTTAATGACTAGCAAATAACAATTAGCATTTTAAAACCTGCTTCCTGCTGTGAATCTATCGTCTAATATTTCAGTTCCATGGCTGCAAAATACACTGCAATTGGGAACTACTTTTTGCAAACACAGCACAACTTGTACTTTAGGCCACATCTGTGGACTAGTTTATTTTCACGGTAGAAAACAGCCTGTGATGTAATCTCCTTAAACTCTCCCAAAAAATCATGAGAAGAACTGTTGCAGGTGTCTGCAAGAGAAATACAATGCCATTTCATCGCTGCCATCAATTTGTAGTTTATCCACGCTTAGCTAGAGAAAGAAAGGAACGAGAAAATTTGTCCCAGGAAAGAAACTGCAAACAGGATGTCCTGCTGAGACATGAGGTACAGTGGGAGGTGGGAGGTAAAGCCTTGCATCCGCTGAGGCTGCCACAGTCTGCAGTGGGATGAAGCACGAACAGGGACAGTCAGAGAAGTGTGACTATTCATCACCTCCTCTTCACAAGCAGGAACTTCCCCGCCTGCTAGGTCCAGGCAGCAAGAGTTCTGACTACAATAAATGCTGGAGTAGACAAGAGAGAGGAAAAGGGACTAAAGTGCAAGCTGAGGCTTCACAAATCTGTCTAACAAATGCTCCAGTAAGCCCCCAGAAAACGTTGTTAGAGAGTGCCCTGACATGCCTGAGAATTATATTAGTGCAATATATACTCAAAAAGCCGATTTGGGATTATTCAGTTGCCAACTTTGTCAGTCTTCTGAAGGACACAGAAAACAGTGCAAAGGATATAGACTCTAAAGCTGTTAGAAAGGTTTTATTCCTAAACTAATAGCTAGCGTAAACAGTAGATTTCACTGCAAAACATTCCTTTCACATGCCATAACACATTGCCCATGCAGATGTGGTACTTAGGGACATGGCTTAATGGTGGACTTGGCTGTGCTGGGTTTAAGATGAACTTAAAGCCCTTTCCAACCTAAATGATTCTATGGTCACCAGCCCATCAAATAATTTTGTTTCCAGAGACCAACTCACACTGTTCCACCCTGGGTTGCTCTCTCACAACTGCTTCTCCCCAAGACAAGTCTATCACTGTGCATATTAGCCAGGAAGCAAAGCTTTTCCTTTCCTTTTAGGACGGT
This sequence comes from Rhabdornis inornatus, assembly GCA_013397075.1. Classification (NCBI taxonomy): domain Eukaryota; kingdom Metazoa; phylum Chordata; class Aves; order Passeriformes; family Rhabdornithidae; genus Rhabdornis; species Rhabdornis inornatus. Next base: position 1,518,298 of record VWZS01005593.1, read on the forward strand.
TAAACTTGAAAGTTCAAAATTTCCGCATCTTTTTCATCTAGCTTAAATATGTTCCCTATAAAATATGAAAACCCAGTATGATGACCATGAAGTAGGAATTAATCAAATGCAGAAGTGGGCAAATAATGGATTTTGGCTTAGAGGGTAAACCGGAAGCACAACAAACCTAAACAGGTGGTTCTTTGGTTTTGAGATTTACTCCTTCTATGTATCAGTTTTCAAACTGTTCTGAAGTAAAAATACTGCTTCAAAACAGGGTCAGATGTGTATTTAATAAATTGCAGTAATTTGTAAATAGGATTCTATGATTGCCTGTTCAAAGCTTTGCTTCTGCTGCAATTTCTATTGTTAAAAAGCATGTTGCCTGTATCCAATCAGACACAACATAATTTTAGCATTTACTACTGGAGTTACTGTAGTAGCTTTAATTCTTTTGGTGTATGAACACGAATCCATAGCCTTCATGTTACTTGTAGCAAAAATAAATAAGAAACAATAAAATTTGCAAACACTAATACAGTTGTTAATTCACGGTATTCTCCTTGAGGAAGGTTAAAATTGAAGCAGAAGAAACCCAGCACTATGCAGTACATTTAAAATTGATCATAGCTTTAGTCCCACATGTGCTTAGCTGAAAGACAGAAATTATTTAATTGAAAGTATGTATTCTTTATGTGGTAAAGTGAAATTGGTGGCTTGAATTCAGGCCTGTGCTGTTTCTAGATCACCCTTTGAAAGGGTCTGTCAGTGATTTCGCTCTGCTTTGGTAACTTAAAAAAAACTACATGTCAGCGGTCACAAAGTAACGGGAAACAACAACTTATAACAATTATTTTCCTTAAAAAACATTCCCTCTCCTGGCAGAATTCCACTACAAAAGCCAAGGCATTTGTCCCACACAGGCTCTCTAGTGAGCTAGCACTGCCGGCCCTGCACAGCCATACTACACAACGAAGCAAATAACCAGGACTCATAAGCAAAGAAAGAGAAGTACAGTTCCTTTAAAATAATGTACATCCACTGCTGTGTGTTGCAATCCACCTTATCATATGCCCAAGAGCTGCCTTATATTGTCCTGATACAACCAAACACTTCAACAAGTAAACTCAAGTCAAACACTGAAAACAAAAATTCCCTTCATTTTGTAGTTCTCACAGACAAAAGAAATTCTACAGCAACCCAAACATCTCCAGAGACATGCACATTATTTTCAATGAAAAATTTGCTCATAAAACTCTTTTCCACTACCTCCTTGACCAGCTAGGGTTATCAACGCTTTTGATGTCCTGAGGGCATCTACAAAAGCAGATGGCATTCTGACTCCAGCACATTGCCTAAAACACCTTATGTTCCACCAGATGACCCTCAGAGAAAATGTACCTCCATTTTGCAGTTCCTTGCTTTTATTCCTGCACACTGACACAACAGTTACTGGCTGGCATATTCTGTAACCCCAGAGCTACAGGTGCTTCTCAGTGACCCTGATGGACTCCCCTGCATGCAAAACAGTTTGATTGAATCAACAATGGCATCTGCAGAGCAGTCTAGGGGGAAGGAGGATGGATTAGATGACAAAGGTCTTTTGCAACCCTGTTTCCTAGTATTCTGTGATGCATATGTGACCAACCACACCGTAACACACCTGCCTTTTTTTCCCCACCACCTAAAGGCAGTTGCCTTTCAACAAGCTGGAATACTAACAAAAGTACCTGGATCCACGGTATCAGGTGCAGATTAGCAAACTGTGGACAGTGACAATTGGATTTTCAGCTAACTGCTGCTTTCAGCCATGATGGGGAGAGCTCTGCTTTTGTCCTTGAATCAACCCTGGAGAAGAGAATCCTCTTCTGTGGACAGACCTGAATATTCATCTGGGAAGCCACAACCACAGCTCCGATATATGTATCTGTATCTCTGCCATAAAGCTTAGGGTCTCATGCTAGTAAGGCCTGTGTAAAAATGTTCCTACAGATTACAGTCGCCACTCCAAAATGATAATTTTTGCAATGATCTCAGCACTGTAAAAATTACTCTTGATTTACACATTATTTGCAAAATACTTCCAAATGAGAAGACTGGATCTATGACTAGGTACAAGAAATGATAGCCTTCTAACAGTTTCAAAACAATGATGAAAAAGATAGCCTAGGGTAAGAGGAGACTTCCAGATGATCAGATTAAAAATGACAATTCCATTTTTCTTCAAGGGTAAGGAACAAGAACAGCCATTCATCACAGGAAACTGCTAATCTCCTTAGTCTCAGCACAACCAAAATACTGTCTAAATTAAATATGGGTGATGTTATTGGATAAACTTTGTGCAATACCTTTTGGACTGCCCAAGGGAGTTTATAACTAACTCTAGGAATCATTCTCTGAGATGACCTTCTGCAATGCTTGGTGTTAAACTAGAATTTGGCAGGGTTACAGATGGAGAAGTAAAGCCAGTCTGATTCCTCTAATATATTGGCATTTAAGTTGTGGACCATGATAAAATCACTTTTCCCCTGACATTAGGGGAGTCTGGACTATCTGATGAAACAACAGCAGGACTGTACATAAACAGTTCAAGAGTGGCTTACTGCGTTTATCAAGGTGGGATGACAACACTTAATTTTTGTGGGCATTTTTTCCCTGTTTTTTGATTTATAGTGGTTCTGCAGCTGCCTGTTTTATCCAGCAATGCCCAGTGTTACTAGCTACTCGTGAATGCTGGAAGTTAACTGATATACAAAGCATAAGGGGGAGGGAAGGGGGAAATTAGTTTTCCATGAGTCTCAGCCAAAGCAGAGCCAGATCTCTCCTGAGGGGCCTTCAGGTTCCTCCTTTTCCCCTCCACTAAATCAAAGAATATTTTGACAGAGAAACATCCTCATGAGCCGCAAGAGTGCTCAGTAGCTGAACAAGAGTTGCGGGAGGGTGCTTCTGTCCCTCTGCCAGTTCGCAGCTGCTGTCCCAGGCTGGCAGGCAGGAGGTGATGGGCTCCCAGCAGGACAGGCACGGAAAGGACACAGCAAGGGCACAGAGACACCCCTGTACAGAGAAGCACAGGGGTATGTTAGAGAAAGACAAAAAAGGCTGATGAAACTAATCAAGGAAGGAGGAGGTGGACGGGAAAGGAGCTGAAGCAGAAAAAGCACTTAGCTGTCTGCCAGCAGAGGCAGCCACAGCTGGCTGCAATTTGCTGAGCAGCCCCTTCCCCACCTGGTCTATCCAGAGAGAGCTTCAGCTGCCCCAGGTACAGCCATACCACAGCAAAAGGAGCTGGTTACAAACCTCTGTCACTTCAAAGCCAAACGAAATCCACCCACAAAACAAATAAACAAAATATCTTTTTAAGGACACCTATTTCTATGCTGAGGAGAACTGTTTGCTGAAAAGGAGACTGCTTCCTCTGCTGTTAGCATCATGTTAGTAGGAAACATCTGCAGGCATTGTTACATTCATTGCCAAGCCAGACTGTGCTCAGTGTAGGCGATCTTCAGGCAACATAATGGATAAAAAACGAAGAGAGTTTTGCTGAGTGTGCACAAAGCCAAACATTTTTAGAAAGACTTAAAAGGTGGCCAAGTCTGAATGGATTATAAATGATAATGATAGCAAAAGCACATCTCTGATACGCAGGCCGAAGCTCTGTTAAATAGCAAATCATTGCACAAAGGCTTCTGTGAGGAGCAGATTATCGGCTCCACCGCCTTTGACAGAAAAGATACTCAGAAAACAAACTGCAGAGCAACACATGACATTCTCAGGATATGGGAATTCCTGACATCCCACACATTTCTACCATACAAGTCCCTCTAATGCAAGCCCAATACTCACCGCAGAACTTTCTGCTATTGACGTTTTCCTTTCCTTTATTCTCTAGTAATTTAAGTTTGGATAACAGGTAAAGAGCTTGAGATTTTTGCTGCTCCTCTTCTTAAAAGACTAAAATCTCAAGCCAATAAAAGTTTCATCACTTTCACAAAGTCTAACTACTGAAAGTAAGATGGCTAAAAACAAATCCAGCCCCAAAAAATGTGACATACAGCAATGATTCCCTGTTACACTTTTAATTAAAAACTAACCATCATGCATTGCATTGAAAGTTCACCTGTGTGAACACACATACACAAATTCTTTGTAAAACTTTTTTTTTTTTTTAAATGTCTTCCCGGAAAACATGTTCCTTCATCTATAATACTAAGAGATGTTAATTTGCAATGAAAAGTGTTCCTTCTCATCTGCTTAGCAAAGCTGCATTTATGATTCAAAAGAATCAATTATTGTTAAATTCAATTTCTGTAGAGGTGGTTTTTTCCAGTGTAATCGATTGTTTTACTATGCGGATTTTAGTATTAAACTTCATTAAAGTCATTTAACATTGTCTCATCTAACTTACATTTATAACCTATATCTCAAAAAGAGCTCTTGTTACCTATTAGTAAAGACTCGTTTCTCGGTTAATTTAACAATGTGACCACTTAAAGATGTATTTTCTTTCACCAAATATGACAAAGTACATAAAGCATACACAAAGTATATTTGTAAGTGTTACTATAAAACAGCAAAAGTGGCATTATAATCAAATGTAAACAGTCAGAAGCACACATTTTTCAGTTTATATATGTACATCCCAAACTTGATACTAATTTTGAAAATTAGCCATTCAAACTGAGTATTCACATCCCTATTGAAAGTTCCAAGTGCTGAAGTTTCATAAATAAGTAAATAAATAAAACATTTAAGAATAGTCAATGAGCATATACACGAGATTTAGAGCAAAAAAGGCCAGTGCAACTTGAAACACTTGCCAGACCATAACTTCATGAGAGGATAAGAATAGCAACATTATGGCAGCACCAAGGTTAGGCAAGTCCTAACCACTACAGCACTGAAGGATAGAATACTACTTCTGCTGTGCTGATAACATCTGCAATAAAATGAATGTAACAGAATGCCGGGTATTTCAGGCAAACCCATCTGGTAAAACAGAGTGTTTGTCTATGGAATTCCTTTGGTTTGTAACAATATACAATGTTTTGAGAGAAAGATACACAGACAAAGAAAATAAATACCCTCCAAACTATAAAATATTTGTGTTTTAGCTGTTCATCTGTTTCACAATTTAAAATGTCTAACAATGGTTGCAAGAGCAAAAAAAAAAACAAATATAGACAACCACAAATACTGACATCCTACAGAAATCTAAATATTTTAAAGATGGAACTAAGACAAAACGAAGAACATCTTTCTGTAGGCCTTCACAATAAAATTGACTGGCAGAAAAAGGGGGGCTGTGGAACAGCAAGCATCAGATGGAGCAGAGTGTCTTCTGCTCAGGAAACTTAGGCAGGTTTGAGGGAATAAGCTTCCAAAGTAGGAAATGTTTTACAGAAATCTGCACTCAGTGAAGCCTGTGGTGCTGTTATATAGCGTTCCTTGCTGTCTTACAGATTTTTACTGCTTAAATCCTCTCAAGTAATCTGGAAATCAAAGTGTAACATTCTCTGCAGGTTTCATTTCCATCCCACTACCTATGCGTACCCTATGACTTTTCACCTCACAGCAAGTGAAAAACTGTTACACAGTAAGCGCCAAAAGAAATCTATTAGTATCAAAACCCAAAGCTATGCTGTAAGGATTGTACTGAAAAGCTAAAACTGGGGGAGCAGAAAAAATGAAGACAATATACAGAGAAATAAAAAGTATAAATCTGAACATATTTCTGAGGTACCATATAATATTTTTTATTTGGGTAGCAATAAGCATAGAAAAGTGTCATAGTATTTGCCTCTACTGCAAAAGAATAAACTCACTTTGAAGAAAAAAAAAGAGACAGAAGTGTTCCAAAAGTCCCCTAAAACACATCCACATCATCACAACTAAAATTCAACTTTTTAATGAAACACTAAATAGAGCTTTGAAGAAATATTAGCTCTTTTATTGAAAGAACAGAATATGGTAAATTATCTGCATTACTATAAGGCAATTAACTATCAGAGGCACGCAACTATAATTATGAAAAAAATCACACATGCCAGTGACCTTAATGAAAATTCATACTGGAGATGAGCAAAGCTTCAAAACATAAGATAGGCTACCTGATACTGAAAGAATACTATGTCCTTGGCATTTGCTTATTTTAAGCCAAAAATTGAAATCTCAGGAATGCTACAATTAGTTACTCATTACAGTGGGTTACTGGAAGAAGTTTATAAAATTGTTAAGTTTAAAACCTGTAAGGTAAACAAGATGGCCTCTACCTCCCAGCTGGAGCCATCTATTTTATTTATATTATGTACTGAAACAAGGCTCAGAAGAGTAATTTCAGAAGTGTAATGGGAAAGCATTGACAAGATGCTTGCAAAAAACAGTGGATAAAATCTTTTTCTCCTTTTTGAAACACTCTTAGTTTTGCAGGTCACAAATCATTCAATGATTTGCTATCGAGCCTTTCTTTTACCTGAGTTTTTCAATAAACACCTGTGAAAGATCATGAGAACACTAAAAGAAACAGAAGAGGCAGCAAATGCCCTTCATAACTATGAATGAAATTACTCCTCACAGCGTATTAACTGTCTTCATAAAACTTACGGATTTAGATCAGCCTGATACTTTTGTAGCATTTACAGCCAACCTAAAGAGCTTTCTTAATGACTTCCTGTTGATCTCAGATCACTGGCATGACCAGACAGCAGAATAGCTGAGAAGGGATTTTCTATATACTTAACAGACATAGGCTTAGGATATCTTATTATTCTGACCTTTAGTAACATGGAAAAAAAAAAACAACAAAAAACCAAACAAAACCAAAACAACAAAAACAAAAAAAACCCCCCAAACAATAAAATACCTCACCAAACATATCAAGTTATATAGTCTTAAATTTACAGTAGAGATATGGCGATTATTCCCTTTTAGATTTACTCATGTTATTAATTCAGAGCAGCAGACTCAAACAATGAAACTAGAATTCTCCCCAAGCTGGGCAAAAAAACCCCCAAACACTCGATTCTATAGTCTGTCCAGTAAATTTTGCAGGCAAAAGCCTATTACACTGACAATAAAAACCAGTGTTGATTAAAGTGTATTTCATTTAACTGAGATATAACACCTCCTCCCACCCCCCCCTTATTATTTATTCACATAGTCATTACATGTGGAAGGAACCTCTGGAGATTATCAAGTCCAACCCCCCTGCAAAGGCAGGGTGACCTAGAGCAGGTGACACAGGAACACATCAGGAGGGTTTGGAATGTCTCCAGAGAAAGACACCTCGATCTCCCTGGACAGCCTGTTCCAGGGCTCTGCCATCCTCAATTTAAAAACATTCTTCCTCATGTTGAGGTGGAATTTCTTGTGGTTTAGTTTATGGCCACCACTGAAACAAGTCTGGCACCATTCTGTTGACACCCACCCACTTCTGAGATATTTATATGCATTATTGAGATCTCTCAGTCTTCCTTTCTCCAGACTAAGCAGGCCCAGCTCCTGCAGTCAGTCCTCATAAGAGATGCTCCAGACCCCAAATCATCTTTGTGGTCTCCACTGGACTCTCTCCAGGAGCTCCTTGTCTTTCCTGTACTGAGGAGCCCAGAACTGGACACAGCACTCCAGATGTGACCTCACCAGGGCTGAGCAGAGCGGGAGGATCAATCACCTCCATCCACCTGCTGGCCACTCTCTTCCTGATGCCCCTCAGGATAACATTGGCCCTCCTGGCCACAAGGAGACACTGCTGGCTCATGGTCAACTTGTCAACCACCAAGACTCCAAGGTCCTTCTCTACAGAGCTACTCTCTAGGGGGTCAGCCCCCAGCCTGCTTTGGTACTTGGGGCTGTTCCTCCCCAGCTGCAGGACCCTGCAGCTACCCTTGCTGAACCTCATCAGGTTCCTCTCTGTTCAACTCTCCAGCCTATCAAGGTCTGAATGTCAGAACAGCCTACAGATGTGTCAGCCACTCCCCCCAGTTTTGTCAGGAAAGTTACTGAGGGTACATTCCATCCCTTCATCCAGGTCACTCACAAACAAGTTGGGTGAGACTGCAGCCAGTACTGCTCCCTGGGGAACACTGCTGACTACAGGCCTCCTACTGGTTTCTACCTGTATTATTACCTCTAGACTAAAAAGCTGCCAATTAGCTTGGATGTGCACTACATCAGTAGCCATCCTTTTCTACGAATCCACAAGGCAGGAGTCTCTGAAGCAGTCATTTCAGCTTCTGGAATTTTATGGGGCATGTAATATTAGAGAAAGCAAATGTTAGACACAATTAAGTTCATTTTCCATGTCATCTCAAATATAGTTCTACTGGTATGTGTACACATCACCACAAATTGCACTATCAAATAAATACACAAATATTTCACCTTAGAAAATCCATGTTTAAGAATTCTATTATGCCACTTCCTTCTCAGGCGCACTAGAAAGAAGCTACCCCACTGCAGCTTCACATAGCAGTAGTTAAGATTTGCTGCTGACAAAAGAAAAAGAAAACCTGCAATCACAAGAGGCCCTAAATGAAGTATTTCTGCTCAGCCTGTAAATGAAGACAATTTTCTCATTTGCACAGTGAGCCAGAGTACCTTTTCTGTCACTGTCCAGTGTCAAATGTATCACTCTGAACTCCAAACCTTCCAGACTACTACCTCTTAGGAAGTATATTTTTTTGAGGGCATTTTGCCTCTTTCTTCTAGCAAACTATTACCTCTTACAGAACTATAAAGATCCTTGTAAACATCCAGTGATAGCCCATAAACTGCAGACTATATTTGAATGTTGAGACATGCATTTTTATTTGTCAAAGTCGTGCACAAACACTTGAAATCGTGAAAAGAAAAAAGGACAAAAGGTATCTTGAAAAGAAAATATAAAGGACAAAAACTACCAGTATTTTTACTAAGCACAGAGGATTTTCCTTTACATTTAACAATGAAGTATTCTAATCCATTCCAGCGGCGACCCCATGAAGCTGGTTCTTTAAAAGCCTGAGGTCATATTTACCTTGCAAACAAGAAAAACCCAACACAGGCTAGATTTGTCAACTTTCTAGAATATGTTTAAAACCAAAGAGAGTCAAAGGTTTTCAGGAAAGTCTTAGGTAATGTTTCAGTGCATATGGCATTAAACAGGTAAAAAAAAAATAAATTAACAGACTTAAAGTGAAAAGCAAGGACAAGTGGGTTTACAGAATACACATGCTGTTTCTTTAAGCCTGAGACAGGAAGCCAGAGCCCGGACAGGAAAAGTTCTTAGCAGAATTCACTTAACTGAAGCTCTGCCAGTTTATAATTAGTGACCTCAGTCATTATGTTTCGTTTTTTCTTTTTAAATCTTAACCAGGCATTTGTTCGACCAAAACCATTTTCCATAATTCTGTACAGCTAGCAAACAGAATGAAACTAGAAGATTACTTGCTTGTATGATGTCAAGCTAGAAGTGATAAAATTAATGTGAAAAGTCATTATTTCAATACATATTCTAGTATTATATAAATCTGTGAGATATTCTGAGAATGTGTATTTCCCCTACCCTCTGAATAACAGCCTTAATATAAATGAGCTAAGGCCCAGTAACAAGGCTACTAGTTCATATACCTAGAGCCCAAGTGGTCTATAAATCATTTACCTTCACATGGAAAAAGAGATTAAAATAAATATGGCACCATTTAAAAAGAAACAACAAGGATCACTGGCAAATATGTGGGAAAAGAAAGGATTGTCACTGTGGAATGAGGAGGAACAAGCACAGAACTCAGATTATTCAAATGTAGTGCATAATTTTTTGGAAAGTCTAGACATAAAAATGAAACAGAAAGCACAACTGATTTAGCAGTGTCAACTACTGAAACTGCAGGTCACTGTGCAATAAAAGAGTCAGTACACTACAAGCACTGGGAATTGGATGTGTGGAGAAAAAAAACTGTAAAAGTAAGAAAGCAGTGAATTTGCTGCATGCTGCAAATATCTGCAAACAACATCATTTGACCAGACTGTGCAAGCAATGCATAGCAAAGACAGCTACAGATCTTGGGTTGGTGATCTTTAAAACTGAAGTGATCTTTAAAATCTGATAGGCAAAACATTTAGAATATTCAACTGATTCAGGAACAGTACACACTTCAATTTAAACTTGATCAAACTTTGAGGGACACAAATCAAAGCAGCCCAAGGCTGCCTTTGATAGTGGGATGGACAAATCTTACGTGGGGCAGTTCAGGGGGCTGCCATCACCCAGAGATCATGCAGAGGGAGGAGAGTGTAGGTCACAACTTCTAAGTAGGTCACAGGGCTACTCCCTTCTACCAAGGAGGAAGGTAGGGCAGTGAGCACAGCCCAGTCCTGCATGGAGACAGCAAAATGCTGGCCCTTCCTGGTGCTAGTCAAAAAAAACCCATAACCATAATCTAGGAAACTCACTGAGGGAAAAGAAAAATGGGGAAAACTAAAAAGAAAAAATAAATACATTTTCTTGCCATAGTGGAATATATACAGTTGCAATGGAAGCAAATAAGGTATTAAGCTGCACTGTGAACCATGTCAGTTGTCTTTAGCACCTTTTTAGCTTTACAAGGATAAAATTAGGAAGTCTTCAGACTCTAGAAAGTCTCACAGATGCTAATGTCACCCCCAAGTCTGAGAAGCAACAAAACAAGGTTAGGAAATCTCAGAAGGTCATGGCTGCTGCATTAGACAAACCTGGCCAAAAAGCTGTGCTGTGACAGATCAGGAGGGTCACTGGGACACTGGTTATAGGAATTGATGGGGGGATGACACTGGTGCAACCCTCCCCAGTAGAAGTACTATGTTTCCCCCTGTAAATACGCTTGTACCATTGCCATTATTTTTTCAATAAAATTTTGGCTCCTATTCTTGGCTACCCAATTTTGAAGAGACACTATCTCCAACCCCGCAAAAAAACACAACACAAAGTCACCACCAGCACAACTACCCCACACACCTACAACCAACCTCTACAGGTTGCTTGAAATCAAGTAAAAAACCTAATTATAAAGGGTAAAGATGAAAGAAAAGACATTAGATGTTTTTGAGACTGGTGGAAAAAAAAGGAATTATTCACAAAGGGTAACAACCACTGGAAGATGAGAGAATCAAGCTATTTGAATAACTGACAAGTACATGAAGAAATTCACACACTATCAAACTAAAATTACTTTTCAAGTCAAAGGTCTGCCTTGGGCCCAATTCTAGTCAGTACTTTTTAAATCAAGACTCGGATAATGGAAGAGAAACTATACCCATGAAATGAACAATTACATCAAATTGGAAGGACTGCAAATGTTTAGAAGGAAAGTATCACATTTCTAAATTATATTGCTGAATTTGAAAGACACCTTGAAAAGAGAATATTTGTTTGTATGGAAGAAAAAGAAAACATTGGCTGGCCATGTACCTATTAGAATATACTCAGCAAAGAAGATAAGTAGACTTTTCAAACAAAAGGAGAGTTAGAGATGGTTTAATTCCCATTACTGATGTATTTTGGGAAGTGATCATGCAGCCTCCGTCAGGGAAAACAAATGCTTAATTCTGCCTCAGTACAAGAACGGACTAAGATGATCAGCATCTCCTTGAGTGCAAGCTGCAGCCCATACAAAATCCCTGAGATTTAAAAATAAATTCTGCTTTCCACACGCATAGTTCCAGTTCCAATGCTATCGTATTTTGAACGAAGGCCAATATTTATTGCTTCAGTGACATGTTGTTCTACACAGCTCTTAAACTTAAGATGTTTGGTATTTCTAACTGGAGAAAACGTGTTGGGAGTTAACAGGCTTAGTATAAACAGATACCATCTTGCTAGTTTGAAGCTATTGGTAGAAATCAGCACCACTAAAGACAGAGTCAATATGGGCATTAACTCCCTAAGAGATCTAAACCTACTCTAGAGCATACACCACAGAATTCCCACATGGTAACAACACCTGCTTGAAAATTCCTAATTGACCTCTTAAATTCTCCAAATTTGTAACAAAGGCTACATGTCCAAATAATCAAATGATTCAAGCATGACTAATATTTAACAAGGTCTGAATAGAGTTTACAAGCTCAATTTGACTATTTGCTGAGATAGATGGGAGATTCTCTGAACTAAGTTCCTCTTTTCCCTCCGAAATCGGATTTCCAATGCTGAAACTTAACAAGTATAAACTACTCTGATTTTGGCAGTTTATGTAGGATGGCATGACACATTAGAAAAAATCACTTAACGAGAGCTGATGATCATGTTGGATTTAATTCCAGACATACATCACTGCAGAAGCACAACCAGATTATTCTTGGAGATGCACATTAAGGTATGCGGGGCAATGGCAAGTCGTAACCAGTGAAATTCTGACATTAGGTTTCAAAAAGAGTTCACAAAGAGCTAAGTCAAGTACTAGAACAAATGTCCTTGCAAATATTTTAAACAAGCCCTGAGCAACCTTCACAAGGACATCAAAATGTATGATGAAAAGCAAAACAAATACCCCCAGAACTTAAGGCACAAGATTGAATCACATATCTTTTTCAATAACCAAATGCAACCCAATATATCCTGTTCATTGGATTAACTCTAGATCTTTGTAATTATTCTTATTATAGAGCTGAGTAAAGAATGGCGACATATTTACCTGTTAACACTGCCTTTTAAAATTTGTTCAGCCTCTATCTCTCTATGACCTGCTATCACATTATTCTAAATTAAGTCAAAAAGCAACTTCCTTCATCAGTTCCAAAAAGTTACACAGACTAATGGCCCAGACCACATTTTGCTGGGTATCAATTACAAACTTCTCCTCTGAGGCAAAGGTCTGAGTCAGGTACCTTCCTTCTTATCATCCACAGGGACATAGCTGCCAATGCAAAGAATGGAAACAGCTAAACTAAATTGTCATTAAAAAGGCTCTGTATCAGCTGAGTTGAGATATAAAGTGATCCTTCCAATGCTGTAAGAGTTCAGAGGTTTCCATGTTCACATACTACATATTGCCAGTATGTGAAGAAGCTGCTTAGTGACACTGATTGCATCCATAGAGGGGTAGCAGATTGGTCTATTGCACCAGGTTATGGGCAACTCAGAGACTGTTAATTAGGGGGCCTCAGAGTCATCTTTCTATCTCTGCTCATTGAAATAAGGGCTTCTGCTCAGTGAAAAAATCAGCTTTGGTAACTCTCCCCACCACTTCACCAGCTATTTTTAGGAGGAAAAAAAGAAAAACTAAATCTCTTCAAAATAAACCTAGGGCATGCTTCAGAAAGCAGCACTGACAGTTTCAAGGTCCTGCTTTGCCCAGTTACCTGCTGGTTTCAGCCCCTTTAAATAGGCTGTCACAAATTAAAGGATATGGACAAGAACAAGCAGCCAAAACCATGGAGTGATAAGCGGGACAGATACAAGGAAAAAAGGCATCGTGCGAGCAAGTGTAGGGAAGCACTTCTACTTAATGTTTAACCACAGTATTTAATAGGATGGCTTGGGCTAGGTTGCCTAATAGAAACCTGTGGCTGTATTTCTCCTTCTCTTCAAGAAAGCAGTACAGAATGAAGATTTCAAAGAGGCCGCATACAACAGACTGAATGAAACTGAAGAAGACACTCAAATTTTTCCTTACTTTTGCAGAACCTTCACAGCCTAGACAATACAAGAGAAAAAAAAGCAAAAATGCAAAAAAAGCAGTGTGTTTGTGAGACCTTCTATCTAAAAATCTATTTGCACTGGATCTCCCTGCAGGTATCTTTCCAGACTACAGCTCAGCCTGACACCTTTAAAATTAAAAAGTCTCTCTGGTGACATGCTAGTCTATAGACAATTGCCACAAAAACAAACCACAAAAAGATCACAGCAAAACAAAACAACCCCAATCTTTTTTTGTTAAAAGGGGAAACAGCAATTTTAAAAATCCTCACTCTTCTCTTGTATTCATCAAGCCCCTTATGCCAAGCGAGCTTTCACATCCAAGCTAAAGTCCAGAGTTTGAGCTGCAGAGGTCTTCCAAGGTATCACATAAGTCCACTTCTATTCTTGTCCTCAGCTGAGATGGAGGGTAAAGGAAGAAATTACAAATGGCAAAGGCAAGCCCTTTTTCAGGATGACCTCAGCTGAAGTTTTAATAACCAGCCTACACAGTTTTTCATTGTCAGCACACTCAGGCATTCAGGGAGGCGCAACAATCTGCATGGGTCTTGGTGGGAAGAGCAGAGGTTGCCAAAAGGAAGTGTTTGGAGGGCACATTACCAAAGCTGGGCTATGTGTACATGACTGAAACATAAGCTGCTTTTTTGCAAGCAAGCTCTTTTAATAGGAATCCAGTTTATTTATTTATTCAGAAGCAGATGGCATCCTCTCAAGATGTTATGCAGAACATGACACACAAAACAAGTATTTTCATCTGAGCATATTTTTTCTAATCAACTCCCTGCTATTCATCATTAAGTGACAAACAAAAATTTAAGTCTCCAGAGTGTGATGATACCCTAGGCTAACTAAAGCTAGCTTACTCAGGATACCACAGTAAGTGATGAAATGTAATGACTTCTAATGCACTGGAGTGCAGACTAGATGACCTCAGTGTCTTTTGACTTAAAATGTTATATAAAAAAAGCATTCCAACTGCGGGAAAAAAATATTACAAATTGCAGCCTCTGTGCTGATGAGCACATTTGATAGACAAGCCCCATGACCTATGTTTACTCAGAAGTGCCTAACGCGATTTTCTGTATTTATACAAAAGAGAACAAAAGGCGAGAAATCTTGTCAGAAAGTGTTAGTAATACTGCCATGCAATCACTCTATTGTAGGATTCTGTGTGACATTGCTGATAGCTTTCATATGAAGTTTTTATGTAATTCCTGCTGAATCATGACCTTTAATCTCCATTCATTGCAAAGCCTAAGCAACCCACAAAGACTTGTAGAAGGATATCGTGTTAAAGCAAATGTTATCACTTCATGCAGACAAAACACAATTTAGAAGGAAGTCAAGTAACTATCAAATACTCCCCTTTCTCCTGACCATTCCTACACCTCAATTCAGAGACCACTGTGTGCCATCTTTGATAAATACATGTTTTCCTTTTAATAGGAAAGTCATCCATATTGAAGTGTATTGACGTATTGAGGTTAATTTGCCACACAATGGTACAATGCAGTACACTAAAAGTGAGTCACCCTCTCATTACAGCCTCATACAACACATAATTAAAATTTAAGGGGCTCCCATAAACTAAAGTAATTTTAGAATTTTCTGCATGAAGAATGTGCACAGTCCTAATATTTTCTAATAATTTAACAATTTACTGGTTTTATTTTTAAATAAGAGCACATTGCAAGAATACTAATACCAACCCAAAGAATTTGTAAGCTATGCACTTTTACCAAGGCAGTTCAAATACAGCAGTTATGGAAATCACATTAAACTTCCAAGGTCCCTTTCTTCTCCTGACAGTGTTTCCAGTTTCTTTTCAACAACATCTCCCCTGCACCCCGACCTGAGATCATCAGCTTGCACTTTCCATGAAAAGAGGTCCTTCCCACTCCTGTCCCCTATGCCTTTCATTTCTTCCATTGATGAGGCAGAGGAAGGGAAGGACTTGAGGATTTGGACTGCACTCGGTCCCATCTCTTTGGGAAAGGGCAGAACACTTCAAGAACGGATCCTCTGGGACCAACTCAGCCTGTGACCTGACTGTTGGGATGAACTACTACATGGAGTTAAAAATGATAAAGAAAAAAAATAAGTATCTTTTCTCAAATTACTGCATTACAAGGTAGCTTGTACCCAAAGTTCTCATGATAAAGAATGATAAAATTCACAAAACTGTAGTAGTATTATGAAGAAATTTTGTCCTCTTTTTCTACTTATAAGGGTAAATTGAGTAGGTAAATCTAAACTAGTTTCAGTGTGAACATTCCATTTCTTACCAATTACTTACTCTCACTTTAATTTGTTGTTCCTGAACACGGGTAAGAGAACAAAAGCTAAGTTTTACTTATTCTTATTTTTAAGAGCTTGGGCCATTACTATTTGGATGATTTTGCCCAACTCAAGTGCCCTTGTGATGATTAGCCTGCATCATTACTTTCACCCTCTGCTATATCCAGAATACTGAAGAGATTTACAGGTACCTAAATATCATTGGAGGTTGGAAAGGAACACCGAAAATTCAATTTTTCATACTTGTACAGTTTTTCTTCTACAGTTTTTCATGAAGACTATTTCCAAGAATTGTCAGCTGGTCTGATTTTGTGTTCTCTGTCACCTTTTGGGAAAGAGACAACAGCTGAGATGATGACTGAGCTCCAACAGCTCCTATGAAGGAGCTACCAAGCTTCAATTTCCCTCTATGGCCTGGCTCTCTCACAACTAATCCCATGGAAATGCAGCCAACTAGCAGCTCAACACCAGTGAAAACCTAGCAAACCAGCCAGCAAGGGCTATTCAAACCTGTCTGCACTTCTTAACTTTTTCCTAAAAAAAACCCCAACAAACCCAAAACAAATTCTGAATGTGCATCTCATGAGATACTAAGATAAAAAGAAAGTGAAGACTTGGGGGTCTGGGCCTCCTGCCCTTAAGTTAATAGTAAAACCCACTTGCTGGGCCAGATATTTCCTGTGTTTTCAGAGATAAATCTGGTTACTGTTTTTGAGTGTGAAAAAGATATAGTTGGAGAATGAATGGTTACAGCAAATTATATAATTTATAAAAAAATGTAATGAATGAGAAAATAATTCCTTCAGGGAACTGGAATGATGCTGCTGCTCTTTTCTATTGAAAAAGACAATAACAAAAACCATTTCCCCCCTCATCTACTATAACTGAGAAATACTGAAATCAAGGTAGTCACTTTTTGGCTTTAGTCTTTTATTTGATCCCTGATGAGAATAAAAACTTGTTCGGATCCCTGTGCTAACTAGGGATATTACAATTTACTGTGATTATGAAAATTCAGAAGTGAAGGAGGGCATTACATCCTCCATGCAGGGAAGACTAGAGTACAATCCCATTTTCATCAATTCCTCTAATGGGCTTTACCCTAACTTTAGATATTTTTTCCATTAATGTAGATACTCTGTCAACAAAATTTCAGTTCCATATTTTTCTTCATAAATCTTCAGCTACCTACACCACATTTTTAAATATAAAAATTAATTTTAAACAAATCAACTAAATGCGTAAGTATTATAAACTTCATCACTAAAACAAACAGTACCACAGAGTCACAGAACACCAGGTTGGAAGAGACCTCAAGGATCTTCTAGTCCAACCCTTCTTGCAAAAGCATGCTCTAGACAAGAAGACCTAACACCCTGTCCAGCTGATTCTTGAGAGTGTCCAATGATGGCGAATCCACCACTTACCTGGGGAGATTATTCCAGCAGCTGATTGTTTGCATTGTGAAAAGTTTTCCTCTTGTGACCCATCTCCCCAGGAGCAACTTGCATCCACCCATTACCCCTCATCTTTTCCGTATGACTCATTGTTAAAAGGGAGTCTCCAACTTTTTTGTAGCCACCCCATAAATACTGGGACATGGTGATAAGGTCTTCTCTAAGCTTTCATTTCTCAAGGCTGAAGAAATCCATTTCTCTGTTAGCCTTTCCTCACATGTCAGCCTGCCCAGGCCTTTGATCTTCTTTGCTGCCCTTCTCTGGACCCTCCCCAGCCTGTCCACACCTTTTTGCATTGTGGGGACCAAAACTGAGCACAGTGTTCCAGTTGCAGCCTGAGAAGTACCAATTAGAGAGGGACAATGACTGCTCCATCTCTGCTGGGATGCCCTTGTTGATGCAGCACAGCATCCTGCTGGCTTTCTTTGCTGCAGCAGCAGCAGCACACTGCTCACTCAGATCAAGCTGTTTGTCCAACAGGACTCCCAGGTCCCTTTCCACAGAGCTGCCCCCCACTGGCTAGATCCCAGCCTATAACACACTCCTGGATTATACTTTCATTACAAGGGATACCAGGCCAGACAGTCACACATTAGTTTCTTTAGGAGGAGGCTGTAGGAAACTATCTTGGAAACCCTAGAGAGATCTAGGTATACAACATCACGGCTCACCACCCACATCCACAGAGCAGGTTACTTTGTCATAGAAGGTGGTCAGGTTTGTCAAGCAAGATTTGCCCTTGATGAATCTGTGCTGGATCTTCCAAATGACATACTTCATCTGAGCTGTAATGGCTCCCAGCAGGACTCATTCCGTCACTTTCCCAGGGACTGAAGTTAGACTGAAGGGCCTATAATTTCCTGGATTATCCTCTAAGACTTTCCTTTAGATGGGGGTGACATCAGCCTTCTTCCAGTTTTCTGGGACATCCCCAATCTCCACAACTTCTCTAAAATTATGGCGAGTGGCCTTGTGGTGATGTCAGCAGCCTCCTAACACCTCTGGTGGACAGTGACAGGGCCCATCAGTGTGTATGGGTCTAATTCCTGTGACAGGCCACACACCAAATCTTTCTTCACTGATAGAGGGTCTGTGTTTGCAGCCACCTGGATTTTTGTTTCCAGGGCCAGGGACCCAGCAGTGCAGATAAATATGGTGGTGAAGAAAGCGTTGAGAATCTCTCTGCCTTTCCAGCACTGCTGGTGCCTGTTCAGTTCCCCTGTTTAACAGTGGACCAGTATTTTCCTTCTGTTTCTACCTGTGTTCTTACCTAAAGAACACTTTCTTGTAGTTTTTCACATCTCTGGCCAATTTCAATTTGACCTGAGCTTTTGCTTGTTAAACTGCATCTCTGCACACCCTGGCAATGTTCTTGTAGTTCTCACTGGGTGTCTGTCTGCTTTTCCATCTATGGAGCACTTCTCCTGGCTTTGAGCAGACTCAAAAGCTCGCAGTTAAACCAAGGAGGTCTCTCCCTACTTCCCTCACCTTTAAAGGGCACGAATGGCTTTTGTGCTTCCAGGAGTGTGTTCTTGAAAACCTCCCAGCACTTGCTGTCTCCTTTATCCTCCATGGAAGCTTCCCACAGAACCCCTCCCAACCAAGATCTGAGCAAGCTAAAGTATTCTCTTCTAAAATTTAAAACATTTGTCTTAATATTTACCTTCAGTGTGTTCAGCAGGATCCCAAACTACAATATTGTGACCAGTGAAGCCAAGGCTATCAGTAGCAGAGATATTACAAAGCAGTACTGCATTTAATTTGTTGATTTGCTCAAAACAGTAATTTCACAGTATCTAAGAGATGTAAACAAGACTGATCTGAGATACAACAAACACTGGGCAGAGCAGTTCTAGGATTTCACAGCAGTTTCTGAAAAATCTAAATACAAAGAAACTAAAATAATATAAACCAATTTGCCTGCCTAACTTCACCCTCTACAAAAACATTTTACTCATAAATGAAGTCACAATACAATTAGAGCAGAATTACAAGAGTATCTGTGAAAACTGGACACATACCAAGGAATTTACTGACTTATAAACAAGGTCTGTGAAAGCACAAAAAGATCAGATAACAGTTCATATCATCCTGCAACCAACAGAAATCCTCCTGAACTGCTGAAGATTGTCAGGGATGCTGGAGTATCTCAGTTTTCCAGAGGTTGCAACAGCCTCCCCAAGGGCCTTCCCTAACCTGACACAGTGCTGCCCAAGTCACTTCTGTGCGGGAGAATCTAAAATTGCCCCAGGATACAGAATTTTGTTTTTAGTCTTCAAAGAGTATGAGGCCTGTCCAAAGAGTATATGTAGTAGTTATAGGGGAAAGACAGGATATTTTAAGTATATTTTAAAACCTCCAGCACATAAAAGACTGAAATGTTTGAAAATGCGATCACTGAATTTGACTGAGTTGTTAGAAGATCATAGTATACCTAATGCCGACATTGGCTAAGTACTAAAACATCAGACAAAATTACAAAAGGAAAAGTATAGAGATGTTAATATCAGGTCAACTACAGACCCACTGACTTTTATATAGGTTTATCCTGAAATAAATGTTATTTATTATTATTATTCCCACCCTTTTTAACCTGAACATAGGTATTTGTCCTATCTGTACTACAGTAGCCTATAAGGTTTGTAATTTATAATACACAATAGTGTGGTGAAAATTTCTTCATATTATACTTTAACTGAAAAGACTTTAGAGTTTATTACTGTTTTTTAAAATTGTGTATTAGTGACATGCCTAGAACATATAATAGAGACCGGACTACTCCTTAACATGTCATGCACCAATGCTGACTCCGCTAATATACCTTACTTAACTACAAAATGACATTTCAAACTGGACTATGTCAACAAAACAGTAGCATGAAATCCTAAAGCATTACAAGATATAAGAGAGGAACAATAATTCCTTGAAGATGACCACTGTGCTACAGTAAAACTTAACTCTAGAAAAAAGAAAGGACTTCAGAGCAAAATATCTTAACATATTGTAACAAATCCATTTTCTTCCTCAAAACTTCACAGGAAGCTGAAAAATAAGGATCAATGGGAAATACTAATTGTTTTGGCTTCTATTGCTTCATCAGAAGACTTAGTGCTCAGTCTTTAATGTTAGCTAGTTACATCTATATTTGGAAATATAAAAAGAAATCTGAATGCAAAGCATCAGCACTTTTCCATGAAGTCAATAAATGTAGCAGGTACCTAAACCCACATCTGAAGAATAAAAAAACCCACAGCATTTATTTCTAATAAAGGTAGTCTTAAAGGTACTCATACCTGAATTTCACCCATTGCTTTCAAAGCTGGTAAACGTAATACACTTGCTAATTTTTGCCTTTCCTTTAGAGCATCTAAAGGGTTATGGAATCTAGCATTTCAGAAAGAGAAAGATAATCCTTGAAATAAACATTTCCTCTGATTCTTAAGAGCAGAAAATAAATCAAGTTCAGAAAACCCTATTTTCAGAGTATTTCTTTCAGAAGAGGTACTGGCTCCTGACCCATGGTTTGGGCAAGCCCTCCACTTCCTATCATTACTATCTTGTACTATATGACCATTTGAGAAAACCCTTTCGCTTACTATAGAAATATTACACAATACATATTAATATTATACATATCAATGGCAAGATTTCTAATTTGCTTACCATTTTTTAAATGGAAAACTTTCCACTTCCTACAAGGACATGCAATAAGAAATGTTTAATTTTTTTTCTCCCTCTCACCTATTTAAAAAGTTTTTTTTCCACTGCTTCATTGTCTGTGCTCAAAAAGATCATTTGTAAAAACACCTCCCGAACCTGACTGACTATACAGGACCCAATAAAGCTAATGGAACAAAAAGCACTACCAATGTGAAAAGAAACTAGAAAATAAAATGCCCCACTAGCTTTCAATAATAGCAAAGATGTAACTTGTGTTTTGTATAAGCATTTCAATATTTAAAACAGGTTTTCAAGCTAATTACCTACCCATGCACAGAAAGTAAAAACAGATGATTCTCTAAAGAATGCAGAATAATCTGTCATCCTTTCTACTCAGAAATGGAAACAGAAGATCACAAACCACATAATAAGTTGTCTGAAATACCCATTATGAGCATATTGAGTTTGCCTGCTTGCACTAATAAAAGAAAAAACCCACTATCTTTTAATTCATTGGTGAAAGGGTGTTACCCTGCACTGCTACAAATACATCTTCACATACTTACCAACTTTGAGAGAAGCCCTGGCAGGATATTCTTTCTGTTTACTGAAAATTGTTTTTAAATTAGCTCTGTCAATAAAGTGTTACATCTCGTAAAACAAGCTTTGCATGTGCTGTTGCTTTCAACTCATTCCTGTATTTCTCAAAAGTGCCCACTGAATTTGAAATCCATCCAGAAAACCAATGGATGAGGGGAGAATACAACACAATAATTCTGTTTACACTGGATGGGGTTTTGACCTGACTACACCAAACCAAAAGAGGACGAATGACAACCAGTATTCTTTACCTAAAGCACCTGAACTTTGTAGCATTTTTTTTCTAAAATGATTGTTTTATACATTTCTATAAGCAAGCTTTGTAAAGGAAGAGTGCTTCACATAAACACCTCAGCAGGAACCAGACCACAGCTCTACCTTCTCACTGCTTTTCCAGTGCCTATCCTGATGTCCTAACAGGACAATGATTAGAATCTCTGAACATCTGCACAGCAGAAAGGTAATTCTAGGAATAATAGTTAAGGGAATAATTCCATAAATAATACTGGCTAACAATGTAGAAAAACATATAAAAATGACTGAATTACTGTTTTCGAATATGCCAGAAAACACTTTCTTACTTCTGAAGAAAAAGAATTTACATTCTTTGTAAAACTATACCAGGCCCATAAATACAGTATATTCCCATTATCCTCATAAATGCCTATTTTTTTTTAAATGGCCATTACCTCCCTCTCTTGGATTCAAACATGTTTTAGCAAAGAGTTCTCAGGACTAAGTGGAAGCTACAATTAAAGCTATAACTAAATCTTTCTCTTTTGAATTTGACACCCTTTGATTTCTCTAGAATGTCCCCTTGTCTTAGTCATTCAATCCCAGAACAGAAATTTCCAACTACATCAGACATTATTTCATCACGTCTATTCATCACGTCTATAATTTGTTTCTTCTCTGAAATATTTACTGTACTCCCTTCAGATACAGGATTTTTAAACAAATTACTTAATATGCTCTTCGTTCCTGTTGTACCAGCTTTCATCAATGGCTTGGCCTAGATTCCCCAACTGTGTATGCACTGGAAGTACATTGGGACACCTCTCATAGGGACCTTGTCAGCCACTTATTCCGTTCCCTCTCATTCTAGCCCATCTTTCAAACAACACAGGAATTCAAGCTGAAATCCAAAGGACAGCAGTGCTAAGGCATAGAAGACATTGTGCCAGTCAATGTGTTATCTACAGACTCATTACACACCAGATGTGACTGAAGAGTATTAACAAATGTGTGTGTGTCAAACAGAGAAACCTTGAGAGCGTCTTTAGTCCAATATTAGGCCAAGTTTTCTTGAAGTTGCCCTTAGCAGTATTCAGGCATTCCTATCTGCATCCCAGATTAAAAATTCTGTTTAGGAGCTAGCAAGAAAAATTATCATCTCAAGTTTTATCTTCCTGCTGTTCATCTTAGACTCCTACTTTAGGCATATCCCTCTGAAATTTCTGTTTTCTTGTACCTTAAGTAATAAAGTGTTTCTCTGCAAATTTTGTACCTTTGCTTCTCACTGCAACACTTTCTTAAAAAAGAGATCACTAAACATAAATAGGCACAGATCCCACTGTCAACCTTGTGATACAACTACAATGAACCACTAAGTCTGTTCTGTTTTCCTTCTTTCCAGTCAGTTTCAGAGCAGTCTTTTGAAGCATTACTTCTTACTTTCTTTGGTTGCCTCTTTCAAGGAATATTTTCAAAGAAAATAGATGACAGTCTGTATTTCTTTATCCATGTTTCAATAAAATGTTTAAAGAACTCTTAATACAATAGTATGATGCTGTCTTTTCTCCTCTTCTCCCACGTTAAATTTTAAGACTTCCCAGTTTTCAGATGCATTTCAATTTAGAATATTATAGTTCAAAGTGCCAATGTTCATGATTTGCCTTTGTTTCTTAAAGGTGCCTAAAACATAATAAACTTTAAAGCATTTTAAATTACACTTACTTACAAAAGACAAAAGCTTTTTTTATGCATTCTAAGATTGCAAAATTAAGAAAACAGTTACTAAAGAAGAATTAACTGATAGTTTGTAGCCTAACGCATTTCAGTGTGCGTTCTCAAAAAGTTTACAACATAAATGGTATGTAGAACAGATAATGTAGATATTTTTGTTTGGAAAAAAAATGCATACAGTATTACAAACATATAGCTTCTTTATTTGTTTCCTTTTAAATAACAGTACTTCACTGTATTATTATCAGTAACTCACAGCTCCAAACCATGATTATGCCACCATGAGTACTGAAATTTCTCTGGCTGGGTAGGAAATAGTTATTCCAGGGCAATATAATAATATGTATACATAAAAATAAAAGATATTTTTATGAACACCTGTAACATTCAAGATTGTATCCAGCTGTTATCCCAACAGCTAGCCCCAAAAAAACTTGGTTTTGAATCATAGTTTTGCATCTTCTTAAATCTATTTTCTCTTTCTCACAAGCATTGGTGTAAACAAATTATTTCAGAGTTTTGTCTCAATTGCATGATATTTTATCCCACCTGTAACAGTTTCCCTGTGAGAATGTTTTGTTGACTTTATTTTACACAGACAATGTGATCTAGGTAAATCTTCCACAAACCACGTTACAGTTGTTTTAGTCAATTTTTTTAAATGGATTTTTGCATCGAGCTATTAAGATTTATCTTCTTTTCAAGAGAACACAGATTCATAATGACAGTTGCCTTAGCAAACATGCGTTCCCTCTACTACACAGCTTTAACAGATGCGAGATGAAACTTTTTCAGAAATTGAAACAGCGAGAGACAAAAAGAGTGGCTAGTAACTCTACCAGGCACAACTGCAAAAGCCACCACATGAGTGTTTCTGATTGCACTTCGCATTTCAAAAGCTGCTCTGAAGTTCTACATTTTTTTAATCCAACATTGTCAGAATTGTATCTAGTTCAACATTTTTGTTCTATCATTCACTTTGATCTTTAACACACTTTCTCTGTGCAGATGTATGCAAACTAGGTTGAAAGGGCGCCTTGTAAACAGAGGCTCTGCTTCATTGTGCTTCATCTTTCCTAAGTTTTGGCACAGCAGGTATGACAAACCTGTCTTCAGAATTTACTTTTGTCTCATGTTGGCACATGTGCTGTAGGATAATCTAATGGCTGACTCCATCTGAGCAGTCAGTCAAGAGATATTGAGACTCCAGATCCTCAGCTCATGTAAACTGATGTAACATCAGAGGAACTGCACAACTATGAGCTTTATGTTTACCAGCGAGCTACAGCTGTAATACAAATTCCAGTGAGAACAACACAGGAGTTTTTCTAGCAACATAGGCCAAGGTTTTTATGTCCAAACTGAGAATTTATTGGGAAATTTCTTACCCTTTTCTTTGTTTTTAAAAAATACGTTTGATTCAGAGTTTCTGTTAAAGGTTTTTCAGGGACAGAATTAAAAAAGGAAAAAAGTATGTGTCTGTCTCCCTCACCAGGGACACATCCTCTACCTCACTGTCATTTCCAGAATGCTGATAAAAATAAGCCTGCCCTTAAAGGAGCAGTTGGTTAGGCCATATATATATGATTAATCATATATATAAATATATACATCCCATACCTGGGATTGGGGAAAGTAAAGGGATCACTCTCTTCAAAGTAACTGCATTTTACACTAGCTCAGCTGCACTGAAAGTCTACACCAATGTAGATGTCTCCAACTGAGACATCTCCATTTTGATTACTGGAAAACGGCAGAAGGCAGAAAAGGAAAGAAACTAGTCACTTATGCCTCGTGTTTCTCAGGAATAAAGCCTTAAAATGAAAGCAAAGGATCTGCACTGAGATCCTGATTACTATTACTATGATAATCTGTTGACATAAACCAATGTGATTCTAAAGAGAAGAGATTTTCACAGCAAGTTCTCGACCCTGGAGCTCCATGTAACGTAACAATAATGTGTACTATAAACTGCAGAAGCAATAGGGCAGAGGGAAGACAAAAAGCCAGAACAGTGACAGATCAACGTTCCACACGACATAGACTATGCACTCTACCATATTGCTTAAACTTTTGCATTTATACTAAGCCAGACAATATAGATAAACAAGAAATTGGCAACAATTCGGATAATTTTTCTTTAAGAGTAAAGAAGCTGAAGAACATGACTTTGTAAGACAGAAGGAAAAAGTGAGGTTAAAATGTTGCAATATGGTTCATAAGGGATATAATAATGTGAATTCTTCAGAAATAAAATCAAAACAAAAGTCAGTTTCTGGAGAAATAAAAAAACAACCCAAAGGTGTCTTTAAGCTTGATTAAATGAAAACTTAGTCACTCTTTACTCTTTAGTGATTTACTAAATGGATACACAACCGAAGATAGAACATTATGCACTTCTGCCTTTGAAAAAGTAGTTTGAACAGTAATTTTAGAAGTTAAGAGAGCTTTGCAAAAGACTTTAACCCATTTCAAAGGCTTTTGTTTGCACTAATAAAATATTTGGTTGCTTTCCAGATCACTCTGGAAAGCAAAGATCAAGCCACCATCCAAATGCAATGTACAAAACACACTGAAAAAGGGAGTTCTTCTCAGGGCTTTTTTTTTTTCAAATCACATTTTACTACTTAACTAAAAAAATCTCCCAGCTAACAAAAGGAGGGCTCAAAGCTGCTTCTGTCCTTTCAGAATGCTAAAAAGAAATCCAAAAAACTGTAAAACATCATCCCAACCTTCCTTTTGTTGTACTCTAAATTCACAGCAATGAACTTCTTCAACCCTTCTCTTAATTCTAGTTTCTCAGAGGGTTTATATGCATGGCTTGTGGTCCATCTAGACAACTCTGTGGTCCACAGTTCTGACAGCTGCTGTGCTCTTCCCCTGGGACTCTTGAGCTTGGCCAGTTATGCCGGTGACAGCAGACCTCTCCTCATGCAGAATTCAACACCCAGGCATGCTTGAAAAAGTAACCGGGAGAATTTGGGAGGGAAGTGTGTGAGCTTCCCTCACCCTAATGAGCAGGGAGCGACTGAACTCCTTTCAGCTGGGCTTTGTATTGCACTGAGAACGGATGTTTCTCCTCAGTTCCAGTGGCCTCCATAATCCCTTCCATGCTTGCTTGATTCCTTTTGAGATTAAAGCTATCAGACACTTAACCAAACAGACACGATTTTCCTTTGGTGTTCGAGTGGATTTTCCAAATCTGTGGGTTTTAATGCCATAGACTGCTTTGGGGAAAGGAGAGAACAGGTAACAAAAACTTAAGTTCAGTCTTTTCTTCTTGTTTTTTATTTTCTAATGCCTGCTTTTCTTTTGCTGACAATACCATTGTTTTGAGATAAAAACAGCACCATTATCCAACTAAAAAATCAGCAGACACCCTTGTTCCTTGTAGGGTGCTACACTGCAAGCATCTTTGTATCGTCAGCCTGCTGCTCCTGCAAGTTGTTCATCTGAACTAACAGGTAAAAAGAGGGAGATGCTAATGCTGCCGTGCACACTGACGGTGCTTGTCTGACTAACAAGTGATGTAATTCACTGTATTTCTTGTATTTCTTCTCTTCCCATACACCAGTACCAGCCCGTCTTATTCTAATTTTGACAACATATGCAGCTAGATGGGCTTTTCTTCCTTATTTCAGACTTTGAGCTTTGCATGCCTTTCTGCCCAGAATTTCCCTTCTTGTGGCATTTATTCTCAATTATATCCACATGTTGGACAGTGCTAGCTGAATAAAAATGTAGCAACTATAGGGTTACCCAGAATAAAAAATACTAGAAAATTTGCCAATGAATGGTATTCCCCTGGCTTATGGTCCTTTCTAAATTTCAAAACCACTCTCCAGCCCTGTGTGACTAGCAGATCAGATTCCCTTTACAGCTTCTCTTCTTGAACACTCTATTAAATAGAGCTTCCCTGGTTATTATGACCGTACTATGCTGAAACCATTTGCAATAAGATTTCAAAGCTACTTTTTAATACCACTTTGATGAAGAAAACTTTCAGAAATGTTTACGGTATCAGAACCTGTTGTTAGACACAAAGCCACTTTTTGTCTTGCCTAGTTTTGAGTAATATGCCTTACTTGTAGGTGCCACAAACATCTTTTCCACAACATTTCATTTCTTTGGTGTTGTCTTTTTATTTTGCTCATCCATTTCAGGATTGCTTTTATTAACTTTTAGTAACAGCTGATGATCACCACATAATTCAAAACACCAGAACCACAGCAACGTTCAATCCAGTGATCTGTCCTCACTTCTTCCATACATCACCCTAACTCTTAGCCTTGTATATATATTACCACATTGACTCAGTTTTCAAGGCCAAGCCTTTAAAATATGAACACTCAACACACTGCTATTCTTTTTGATAGCAGCTTGATTTCAGTGTGCTGAGACCACCAGCTCCCAGAGTAAACATTACTGTTATTTTATTCCCCAGATCCCCTCTATATTTATACAGATATTTGCTGATTGCCTTTTCTGAGACTGTAGGGTTTTAGAACATGAACTGCTCCATTGAAGTTTGTCTCAGGACAAGCAGGATTAGGTGCTATAATAACATTAATATTTCCTCGTAATTGCTGTCATGGCATTTTCATATGGTTTCTGGGATTTTCGATGTACACTTCTCTTATAAATTAAACAAACAAAAAAGTAAAAACAAGGCTGGGGAAAACAAACAAATAACAGACTAAACACTGAGGAGTTTCACCATCCTGAGCTACGACTTAAAGGTCAACCTGAGTCACACTATTCAAAACAGTCATAGCAGTATACTCAAAATCAGGAACACTGTTTTTGTATTAAAACTTTGAATTATTTTTCCAGTATTACTTTAAAAAATATAATTCAGTTTTAATTTTAAAAGCTGTCTAAAATTTTTTTGAAGAGTAATATGTATTTTTCTAGAATCTTTCAAAATTATGCTTTGCAACCAGTGATTTCTGTTTTGATTAATTCAGTTTACCAAGAAAAACGTCTTGATAAAAAAATTCCTAAACCAGCTCAAGTAAGAAGTTATTTTTCAAAACATGCTTTTGTCTTCCTGACAGCATCCTCCAAGTGGTAGTAGGAATTCTTAAAATTAACAGAATGTGTATGCAGAGGAGGTGGGAAGTTGGGAAAGAGTGCTCCACATGCCAGATCTATCATCTGTATTATTAATATGTCAGATCTGGTGCATATGAAGATGCATTTCTGTGCAATGAATACCCCTCATGATATATGATTCCCGAGGTCGTGCTTAAAATGTGATGATGTGTCCATTTAAGACTGAAGGAATGTCCTGAGTAAGGAGCAAAACAGGATCATGAGCTGCAGCAGCCCCATGCAGGGGAGGGAAGCACCTATTTACTACACTTTTAATGAGTTGCAGTGAGAAGTTAACAATAAAAACAGCAAGGAGAAGAGTGCATCCTTCAAGGAGTGAAAAGACAGCACATGTGTCAGCTCAGGAAGCTCCAAAGCCAAGAGAGGTCTCGAAGACAGAGCTGCCTCTCTTTGTTTCTCCCTAAAAAAAATCCACTCAGGCCATGTATAATGGCTGAGTTGGAGCCTGGGCTTCCATGAAGAAGACAGGTCAAAGAAATCCTGAAAAGAGACTGATGTTAGATGTAAGCGCAAAATATTTTTCTTTTGCAACTTTTTTTTCCATGTTTTATAATCACAGAAATACTGCATGACTGGAAGGTTACCCCCAAAAGTGGACAAAATAAAGCCCCAATAAATACAGATATTTAGCATCCATTTCCCAGCAGACTGCACAGCTCAGCTTTGGGATTGGCAGTGGTGTATCAGGGCAGACAGGGAAAGCCTCAGTTCATGCACTGATATGCCTCCAGCAGCAGACAGAAGGTGGAACATACTGTGTATGTTTCATCAACCACGTATTGTGACTATCTCCTTGGCTCTCCTTCATTTGATCTACACCTTAGGATCTCGTGAACACATAAGTGTGAGAAAACTCTTGTATTGCCATCATCCCTAGAGCCAGTCAATAGCTTTCCTTGTTAGTTGCCCAGACAAATGCTAGGAAGAGCTGAAGGAGGTGGTGGCAGTTGAGGAAATTTTCACACCGCAGTGAAATAGGGATGTATCTCACCTAACACATTCTGTGTCACTCCCTTTCCTCTGCAGGCATTTCTGCTTCCATTTGATGCCCTGCAACCGGGCCCTTGCGATACCTCTACTATCAAAGTGAGAGGTTGGTGGGAACGATTTAATCTGATCTACCCAAAAAGGTCCTTTATGTCCCAGATATTTTTCCTGGGTGTCATGAGGCAAAAAACCAGGACACTGAAGGCAGCACTTATCAATCACTCCACTAGGAATTCCCCAAACTCCAAAACGCCTATTAATTATCATAAAACCATCCCATGCAAAACCACACTCCTCTACCTCACCTACACAGAGAACTCTCATCCTGGAATCTCTTGAGTCTTCCTCTTCAGTGTGGTTTATATCCTCTGATATTTGCATTCATTCTTTAGCCCATGCAAAGCAAGAGATGTTCCTGGCATCCGTGTGTGCATTGCCATGGTTACCTAGTTCATCTGCAGCAGGTTGGTCCATGACCTGACACCGCAGCTCCAGGAACACATTCCTCCCTTGTCCACCACTTCTCAACCTCTCCGGCTGCAGCTGTTCTTTTGGAAAATCTCAATGCAAGCAACAGTGGGGTACCCAACACAAACTCTCCTGAAGTCTTTAGTGCATTTTTTCACTATACAGCATCTCTAAGTGTGCTTTTTGGCAGGCCCAGTCCTTGAAATACTCCAGACAATTTTTCCAGCAAGCTGTCATCAACAGCACACCTGCACATTTGACCTGCTGCATTTTATTTGAGGGTGCAGTCTTTACTTGGAAATTTGAACTTGGAAATTTAGCCTCAAAAGCATGCTTATGAGAACACTCGTCACCACACAACTGAGTCTTTGGGGCACAACAATAAGGACCAAGAAATCTTTAAAAAGGGTCTCAGCTGCATGGGGGACAAACACCTCCCTCCTAGAAGAGCAGTTTGGGTTACTTTGGTGTCACAAATTTAACAGTACAAATTGAATTAACTGTGACCTATTGAGATATTTAGCAAGCCAGACATCACTCCTAAACGAGTGCTCAATATCAAATGAGGTATAAACAACAAAATATTGATAAAATATAATGAAAACAAATTTCAATCCAGGCAGAACGCATATGTATTTTCACAACTGGTTCGAATTTTCACAGAAACAGAGCTTATTAACTTTGTTTTTTAAGCAACATCGTTCTCACTGGTTTTTCTCCTGGCAATATTTGTAACAAAATAGATATATAAACTGTTATGAAGAATCCCTGCTCACACCATTAATCTCTTCCCATAATTAATATTTCTAATATTAATATCAAAGTTGACCTATTTAAATAAACTTAAAGCAATGATGTAATATCTGGAGATGGTACACTAAATATATGTACCACACAATGTCAAGGCAAACACAGATGTATCTTATGGCGATTCTGAAAACACAAATACCAATGAAACTCTGCAAAGAAACCAAAGCTAGTAAAATTCGAAATGGCTTTGTATTTATATAGTTCTGTAGAATAAAGTGAAATTCCCCAGACTTGATTTAGCATGGCCGAAACAGAGTGGGTAAATTGTTTGCATCTCAACAGCAAAAACACCCCAGTAAAATGAAAATTGCCACCAAAATGATGACTCGTACACCTACCTTTTCCATTTATTGTTAATGTTGATGCAATTGTGGCTGTTACTGGCACTGGCAATTGTGGCACTAATGGATGTATCCTTGGTCGGCTCCCCATCCTAGCACGCTCTGCTCCAGGTCCTAACAAAGCTCCCACAGGTTTTTCTGCTGCTACTTCTGGTGCTACTGAGTCATCTTGATCCTGCTCTATATGGTCCATTTTATCTGGGCTTTCATTCTGGAAGCCATCAACTGTTGTCCGGCTCTTAATTGGACTTTTGGGCACTAGGATTTTAATACCTGATTTTGCAAGGTCCATATTTTTACGTCCAGAAAGTGACGGTGAATTGTTTTTCCGGAACTTCTGTGTGGCAGAAAAAAGTTGACTATTTTTTGACTCGTGTTCTTTAGGCATAACTAAAGATTTAGAAGATGTCTTTGAAAAAGAACTATTGGTAGATCTAGAAATTTGTTTTCTGGCATTATTTGGAGAGGTCCTGTTTGTCCTGGTTAATGTGCTTTCTTTCTGCTTTTCATTGTGGCGTCTGTTAAATTCATGTATATATTCCTCACAATTGACAAGGTGCTGCTCTGGCTCCCAAGTATCATCTTCGCTGTCATATCCTTTCCATCGCACCAAATACTCTGTTTTTCCTTTCTTGTTTTTCCTCTTGTCAACAATTCTCTCTACCTGTTAAAAAGCAATAATAGGCATTAGGCATGGGCAGATATACAACTTGAGAGAGTGACCTGCATGTAAATAATTTGTTAAGTGTAGATAGATGTTAAAATACTCTTGTAGTTTTGTAATTCTGTACTGTAGCTCTATAGTATTACAGTCTTTCATCACTGACTGGAAATCCCTTGCTTTAAACTTTAGATTGTTACTTGTATCTCAAAAACATGTTATAAAATACCAAAATTGTTCTTCACTAAGTATTTTTTATGCACAAGAATCTGAATATGTCATTAAAATTGACAATCAGCACTGGCCTCAGAGAAGCTCTTGCACCAACTTCAATGTGGACATGATTTCCCTCTCTCAATATAGAAGTCATGTTTAAATATGCTGTATAAATATAGTATGTGTTTACCTTACCAAACTTATCAATTTAATATTGTTTGAATAATTTGCTTGCTTAGTATAAGGCATATGTGAAAATCTCTTAGTTACAGTGAGCTAACCTTTAGCTACCAGGGACAATATGGAACATCTTAGGAGGCAAATTCAGACAATTTTTAAAGAGGTTTCTTGTGAAAACAGAGAATTTGTTTTTGCCAGAGCCTTTGATACACATACTTGAAAAAATTACCATGCCTCACTTATCTGCAAACAGAGACGATATTTATGTCACAAGTATTAAGCACGCACATTCTACAACTGCATGTGACCCATAGGGACCCACAGGCTGGAGGAATTCAGGCACTGTGGTAAAGCAGGCAGGGCAGACAGCAGCAGCTGCAGGGACAGAGGCTCATGCCATAGATTAAAACTTATGCCAATCACGCTAATCCTGGGGAAAGGGAATTCTTTTATGGAAAAAGATGTAAGTGCAAGGCTTGTATTAGGGTTTCCCCTTTCTATTTAATTTTTCCTACCCCGGCTGATTCTTCTGGTAAATCCACCATCCCACTTCATTTCAGTTATGGGACAGATACAGCTTTCTTACTCATCTCTCTCTTCTTTTTGGTAATTTAAAAAAAAAAAAAGGCAGGTATTTGGAGTTTGGGACTACCACTTACTAACTTAACTCCCAGCCCTTCATGAACAAAATCCATGCATAGAAGCCAAGATCACACCTACCTAGAAGAACCTCTGAAGAAAGAGTGACATTTACTGGAGTGGTACTAACCAAATGGAATGTCTACAGAACAGTTTAGAAAGATGGGAGAAAAATGCAAGTACATATGGTGCACATATAAACAGTGTACATATATGGTATATATGATTCATTACCAAATCACAAGACTGCTGACAACAGATTTTCTCAAGAGGGCATCTCAATTTTAGACGTGGCATGCTATCATAATGTACTCCCTGGTTTTCAACAGTAAGGTTAAATGATTACTGTTATTATAATCTCAGCAGCAATATAAGGACATACCCTACATACCCTACAACTGCATGTGATACCCTGCAGGTGTTGTACTGTGTCATCAGGATGTTGCTCAGCTCTGTCTGCATAGGTCTTAAAAAAACTCAACCAAATCAACAACACAAAAATAAGAATCAAATACAAACAAGCTCCACCTTTGCCTTGTTAATGAGTTCAATGCATTCTACAGAGACATGCAATACAAATTTTATTTAAAATCTTAAAATACATTTAAGACATTAAATACATTAAATCATAAAGTAGATTTTTTTCTGATTATTTAACTTTCTGGCAGTTACTGGGATTAAAAAACATGCAGCTAGAAAAATGAAACACATTTAAACACATCTTAAAAGAAAATGCAACTCCAAGAGCTGAAGAAAGTCATGGCAGAGAAATATGTCTTCAGTTTTTTCTTAGTAGAGACTGAGTAAAAAGACCTTCAAATATTAGGTCAGAAATGTTAAATTAAAAACTAAGAACAAACTCATGAATCAAATTTCCTATCTTGTCAAAAAAAAGCAATTACTGCTAGTCTTGCTTATCCTCTCTGCCTCTCTTGACTTCTAAAATAGACTTTAAGAGCACGATTCTCAGAGAAAGATCTCTACTACTACCAAGGTATTTTTATTCTCTAGTATGAAATCTTTCTAATGAACAGCATCAACTATTAAGCACGAAGCTCTACCAATGTCTTTCAGTACTGAAAGGCCACCCATTAAGGACATGCCCTTCCCAAGTAGGAAGCCATCCCTCTCATCCAAAAAAAACAGATACCTTGCAGAGATAACAGATGAACTCTAGAACAGGAGACACAAAAATCCATTCTTAACCTGATGATTTATGGAGCAAGCAGAAATGCATAAAGAAAACAGTTATATTTAGCTGTATTGTCCCAGTCTGCAACAAAGCCTACTTTGACATTGCTCGTTTTGATTAAAAAGTTTTTTTTCCCGCAACCCTTTATTTTTTCTTGAACACATTTTTTGTTTTATTTACAGCTCAAAAATTAGAACAGTTAACCTGTGATACACAATTTATCATGCAGCTTCAGAGCTTTAGTGAGGGACTTTTTTTTGGATTGACTCAGTTTGGATAGTCTGACTCCCCTAGAAGCACTTGAAAAACTGTTCAGGAATATTCTGCCTCAATAATTTTGCTGATGATAACAGCTACGTAAGTGCTTTTCATCCAGAGCTGGGGGAATAAGATACATCCTTTGGCATAATCACACTAGAAATGCTGACTAGAACTTTGTGACAACTACCATTACTACAGTGTCCCATGCCCTGTGCCATGGAGTAGTACTTACTTTTAGAGTTAAATGGTTCTATACTGCAGGACTTGCCATTAATGGTTAGTTTTCAAGTGTTGTAGAATAATCACAACAAAAGACAAAATAACATAAAAATAGGTGTGAGGAAAAGTTATCAGGCATACTACCTGGGTGGCAAAAAATAACATCACCCACTTTATTTTAGCATGCTAAGTTATCACTTTCCCCACCTCGGGGGTACTGATCAATGACACTCAAAAACTCAGGCAGCAGAAGAACTAACAGAAAAACAATGAGCTGCTCAGAGGTATAATCCAACACTGAAATGCACAAATTATAATCCCACCCACCACAACTATACCTGAGATTTCCCATCTGTAAAATGGTAAATTTCCCTTCCTTCCATGAATGTGGTAAAATTGGTTCATGCTTCTCTCTCCCTCCTTGAGCATTTCAATTGCTTTTATTAGCAAATTATACAGAACTTACATTCAAAACTATTCCCAACAAACGAAAAAAAAAAAAAGACAAAAGCAATATACGGCTGCAGGCTGAAGGGCTGTCTGGCTACAGCTGCACCAGGTGAAAATAGCAACACTGCAACTCCTCCTCCCTGTCCTCTGCTCAGAGACAACAGCTCCTCCCCATCTCTCAGCACAACTACTTCTGTAATTATTCCCTAATGTAGTTCTGTCAAAGTGACCTGGTTTAGGTATTAAGAATACCTGAGTCAATGTAGGCATCCTGAAATAAGTGGTTTGGAGAGCAGCCACGTATGCGGTATTTTCTTACACATCTAAGAGGACTGCAACTTTCAGCAGAGGACAGCAAACACCTATAGGCTGGGCTGGTCCAGTAACCTCATTGTCAGGAAAAGTGCATGCATTCTTAATCCCTGATGAAAGCTCTTTAGTTCAGGTCAATAAAAGTAAGCATGAAATTCAAAAGAACATTCTCAACCTAAAGCATAATTTGGGCACATTTGTAAACTTGATATAAAGCATGATCTCAGTCATTGTATATGTATATATATTAAAAAATCATACTTTGAACATTTGAAGAATTAAACTAAAGGTACATCTATTGTGGGTGGGAAGGCAACAAAACCCAGAAAGACCAAAATAAGCACACCTGGGCATGTAAATATTCAATGAGCCTTGTTTATAATAAATCCATTGTGCATTCCCATCATGTTCCTCTCTCTCCTCACATTCCTGTCAGGCTAAATGAATTTAAAGTTTACAGAATATAATTTATTGGACTTCATACTCTATCTGTTGTCTGTAAAATATAGGAGAAGGCCTTGTTCCGCTAGCTGAAGGTTATGTTTACATCACTGTTTTTGTTCAGAGCAGTAGTACAATTTGGAAGCAAATCCTTCCCTCCTCTGCACTATTCCTGCTTACTGTGGAATGGTTTTATTCACAGACCAGTTCTGGCATACAGGATGTGGATTCTTTATGGAGAAATATAAACTGGAAATGGAAATGTACCAATGCATCTGTCACGCTTCAACCCCTAAGGGGGTACACAGATCCAAGCAAGTTACACCTCTGAACAGTTCTAATGCATGTAGTGGCATGGATATTTGATCCTGAGCGGCTCCACTAAATCTAGTCCAAAATAAAAGTGCTGCACAGCAGAATATGTAGAGGTGGGGGTCACAGCACCAACTGCTTTACTCTATTGATTTTCTCCACTTGAGCCAAATTACTATTGGTGATATTCCCCAAGTCAGAGACAGAAAGCTAGAATAAATGCAAGTCTTACATGACATATGCATGCACTACAAGTGAGCAGTCACCCCTTCTTAAATTGGAAACTATTTCATACACAAATGAGACCTAAATGATCCCCCATAAGCAATCAGCAATGTTTAACAAGTGGTTGTATCTTCCATTTACTAAAATCTTGCAGAAGTCAACAATAAACAGTATTCAAATACTTCTTATTGTAAATAAAATAAATGCAATCTGCTTTAAAAAAAATCAACTAATAAATAGCAGCATACCACACAAAAAACATTAAGTGCCATGTTTTGCTTAAAGTAGTTTTGGGGAAACAGTTATTCAAAAAGTTATTTGATGAGGATGTCAAAACACACCTGAAGGTCCATAAAATGTGTACTAAAATCTTAAATGTACACATTTTATTAGAAAACACATAACTTCCCATAGGATGACTTAAGTCAAAGTCAGAGTACTACTCACTGCAGTTGGCACCAGCAGGGAAATTTTAGAAACACCTTAACACATACACTTAGAATATCAAAATCTGTATCAAAAATAATATTGTATGGTTTAAGTTCAAATAGCATCATTAAAAAACGACACCAGGATATCATATAAATCCAAGAGTTCATCTTCACTGTAGCTCCATGTTGCTCCATTGAGGCAAGCCTGGGAGAGCACATATAAGCTTGCTGCCACATGCTCCCAGAGCTGACTGATTTGATTAGCAGAACAGACTGATTGGATTAACAGTCGATGAACTGCTGTAAACTGAGCTGCTGCATCCTTATGACATGACTGACCAGAGTGTCTGTACAGCACAGCACTGGCCATGGTGAGGGCTGTATTACATACATATTGTTCTGGAAGCCAGAGCTGCACAAAATAAATGTGGATCAGAGGTAGGCAGATTATTGCCTTTCTGTCAAATTAGCTACAGCAGATGTTGCAGCTTTTGTGACAGCTCTGCAATGAGGGATGACACCTGATCTGGCCCAAGGCCTGACAATACAGAGTCCACCAACCCGACTGTCTTCAGGCAATCAGGACCAGCAGGAAAAGTTCATACAGGATCATCACTTTGCAACCCACAGCCACTCCCAACCTCCTTTGGAGACAGCAGTGTGTGCAGTGAGGTTGGAACACATCCATGTCTATGAGCAGGAGTCCCATAGGAACTAATGGACTTCCTGTGGTCCTTCATGCTAGCAGTGCAATAAAGAGAACTGCATAGCTCAGCCCTCCTTTCAAAAATTAAACAGCTGTGCTAAAACAAATATTAAGACTTCTCCTTTTTCCAAGCTCTATTTCAATCAAAGGCTGTCCATTCCTTTAGGATTCCTGGACACAAGTCATGCAAGAGCTAACTTTGAGGCTACGTGTAACATTCAATTAACATAGTGGCCTGAGGGTTATAATTCACATTTTAATTCACCCTCTATATAAATTTCTAAGCAAGTTGCGTATAAAATTACAATTGTCCCAGCGAAGCTTGTTATTTATCATCAGCTTTAAGTTTTACATCCTTTCATGGTCTGATCAAAGACAATAGACAAAATACATTAATTACTACATTCTCATCCATGCCAGTGATTCCAGGGAATCACTGCTATGGTGCATGCCATGCTTGGCTGCACAGCCACCTCTTGAAAAAGCATTTCAGAAAGTTTTATACCTCGAGCCTACTTTAAACCAACTAATCACTGTACGTGCAACTCCTTTATGATGCACTCAGAAGCGCAGATGACAATCAGAAAGTAGATCTTTGTAAGAAGCCTTTTCCGTACAGGACATCAGGAAAACGGGTGTGGAGGGTGGATGGAGGGTGGACCTATGACAAAGTCACTTTGCTTTAGAGAATAAACTCTCTGGATAAACAGTTTGCCTGAGATTTACTTCCTCACAAGTCACCACTGATGACTGATGCTAAACTGTCAGCATCACAGACCTTTCCAGATATAATTTACAGAGAAATAGTTACAACAGTTGCAATGCAAGTTGCAGCCTACTGCAGAATTCATCAACTGCTTTACCCTAATTATAGTCACCTAGCTATTGCAAGAATGGATAGAAAATCTTAATTGCATTTTATCAACTCACTGTTCACAACAGTTCTAACCTTTTATTTACACTAAGCTAAGACAGATGTTTTCTATTTTGCACAAAAGCAGAATGAAAAATCCATGCAAAGCTGTTAACATCTGTACAAACGTAATATGAACAAACACCTGCAACAATGGATTCTTACCAAACATGCACTGTTTTCCTCTTTTCGAAATAAGAACAAGTAGCATCAAACAGGCTTATTATCTTAAATGGAAAAGGTCCAATCAGTAGAAACTATTAAAAACCACTAGCATTGGATTTAGGACACACATTTTTGGCAGTCAAAGCTATTACACAAGTACTACTATGTTACTAAGTTACTAAAACTTTTATCATTACTAGAAGATTTCAGCATCACCCACATACAGAACGCCAAAGGAAATTTTTCCCATCTTCAATTCATTTGTAAAAGCAACTTGCCAGGAGACAAATCCTGGATATTTTTTTTCCTGGAGGTAAAATATTCTTTCTGTATTTGCCAAATTCTCTTGCTTGTATCTCTCCACTGCAGTACAAAAAGTGAAGGTCCAAAACTTGGTGCTACCAATGTTTTGCTAAATAAAAAAATATAGAAAATGGAAATGCATACTTATAATCAGCAGTTCTGGCAATATGAAAGGAAAAACTTTCACCCAAAGATGCCAATATTTTGGGTGTGATAATTTGTGAAAATGTAGAAATAATCTAAAGCTACTTCACAGCTTCAACAGCTTGACAACTATCTACTTGAAGGACAAGGCTAACAGAAATACTGTCACTTTGTCCTTCAGTGAGAATAATACAGAATGGAAGATAAAGAATTTGTCTATATTAAACATCAGGACAACAGACTTACTTCCGAAGCAGGACAAACTGGACCTCCAACAGTGCTCAAGTACAAATGACTGATAAAGATTCAAAATATTTTATCTAAAAAGAGTGTCCTAAGGAGAGAGCAGATCACAGCACAACTGCATTTCAAGTGCTAGAGAACACCTTGTCACAGCTAAGCAAACTTCAGAAATGGGAATCGTAACAAGAGGAGCAGAAGAAAGAAAATCATAGGACAAGTGAACTTGAGATGCTGTAGCCAATTTATCAAATTTCATTTAATTGTACTACAGTTTCATCTACCACCACCAAACAAGGCTTTTCAGCAGACTACTGCTTGTAGAAGCAGCAGTGACAAATCTGCTACTGTAGATCAGATCTACTGTAGACCTGACCAAGCCTCAGTAAGAAGGGACACAGACCTCAGCTCTTAGAAGCTTACTCAGCAGCAGCCTCTTTTTCCTTTTTCCTCTTAGAGGTCCTAGGATGCCAGTTCTACAAAGCAAGAGCTTTCTCTGGAATCATTCCATCCAAGAAGGCACAATACCTGCTTAGAGCCTCCAACCTAGTTCCTCTCACCCTTGCTTCAAAATCTTATTTCCATAAGAAATAAAGCTCCTGGATACAAGACCATGACTGAATTTTTGTTTTCAAATACAAAGACGCTGAACAATTCTAGATCACAGTTAAGAACAACATTATTTGCTGTCTCCTTCTATATTCCTTACCTCAATGCCAACATGCCATAGAGGAATGTGTGTCCCTGGTCACTCTGCCTGCAATAGGACTTCCCTCAATACTTTATCTAGAAAAGCTGGTGATACAGAACTTTCCCCTAATTAATCAGTCTCAGAACTTTGTCCTTATTAATCAACCTCAGTGCTTGCACAGCTGCTTCTTAGTTGTAACATTCTATTTCTTCAAGAGATGTATTAGTAGATGAACTATTGTTTCCAGAGGGACAAAGGTCTTTCCCTGTTTTGGGTCTCAAGTCCCTCCACCTCTCCATCTTTAGTCTGAACCTAAACTCATTTCTTCTTATCACTGCAGCTTCCATGACTACACTCTCCCATTCGCTTTTGTAACCAGGCTGTGGGGT
Source organism: Rhabdornis inornatus (assembly GCA_013397075.1). Taxonomy (NCBI): domain Eukaryota; kingdom Metazoa; phylum Chordata; class Aves; order Passeriformes; family Rhabdornithidae; genus Rhabdornis; species Rhabdornis inornatus. The sequence goes on from VWZS01005593.1 coordinate 1,558,713, forward strand.
ACAAATAAAGCTGTGGGATTGCTGGTAACTCTGCTTAGCAAAGATTCTTATAAATTTCAAGGTTTTAAGGTTTACACATAAAAACAGGTTCTACAATGTTTGTCCACTGTGTACCTTCCTAACAACAACAAAAAAGCCTCAGAGTACATACAAGTTCATGATCTTCACACATAATTAGCTTTTTACTAGGCCTGCACATTGCACATGAGTAGTACAAGTTCTGCAGTAAGGTATGTATTCAAATTACTTTCTTGTTTCACCAGTATTTGTAACTTTCTAAGCTTTATCATCCTTCAAACTTGCCAATCAGAAATAAAACTACCCTACACTGCATCATTGGTTTTAACACACATATACCTCCTGGTGGTGTAATTTGCACAAAGATACATTCCAAATAATTACCACTTTCCTGAAATGCATCTAATGCTTACATACATTTTAACAGCAAATCACTAATTACTCAACCTAACACATTACACTGATATTAAAACTCCTGAATCAAAGGGACTGATGACTAAGATTGGTTTTTGCTATCTTTTGAAAATATGCACTGTCTTAAGCTCTGTTACTTACTGATCCTATCCACCATCAGTTCATACTGATACTGATGCATACTAAAAGTAACAGACACAAGGTATTAATCTGGTTACTCTGATGTTGGTCAATAAAATACCTCCCATTTCAAAATCTCTCATGCCTTGGCAAGGAGAACAAAGCAGAAAAAGCAAAGCGTTTTAGCTTGGAAAATGTCAGCTTTATTAATAGCAATTTTTGTTGAGGTAATTAAACTCATCTTTCAATAACTCATATTTTTTTTAAAAAGCTGCGTAGCTGCAACTTCTCTATTACATAGTTCACATGAATTTCTGAAGCAATATACATATAAAAACCTTCTCCATAAGCATCTTCTATTTCCTGTAATCTGGAATGAAGCAGGATAAGGAAAAACACATGCAGTTTCCAGAACTGGGTAATAAAATATTTTAAAAGGTTATTTTTTACTCAAACCATTTCTTGAATGTTATTTTTCTCCAGAAAGCATCACCTCAACAGTGGCTGTAGCATGAAGTAGCCACTGAACTCCTGACAAAACACTTAAAAATTGTGCCCTTTAAGGTCGCAACGCAGATACTAAAGCAACCTGAACTATTTTTACTGCAGATTTTGCCACTGCTCTTTGAAGTTTCTGAATAGTCAGTGCTTCTTCCTAAAAAAGGACCACAACTGCAATCTCCACTTAGGCAGAAATGACACAGCACTACAACTTGCTAAAGTCCCTCCTCAAGAACAAAGGAACCAAGAGTTACCTTCTACAAGCACAAATGTCCTTCTCTGAATTCCAGTCTTTCCCTCTACACAGATGTCATATAAAATAATCTGCCAACTTTCTATTATAACTACAAAAATATGGTGAACAAACTATCACATGCTTTTTGCAGAGAAAGAACATTATTTTTCTGTATTTTCCTCCAGATATTGATACCATATTGACTTTTAGTGTATCCTTATCCACCTGCTGGACTTCTTCTGTTCTTTGGAAAACAATAAAATCATCTCTCATGCCGTCTCCTTCACTTTCGGTTGCTTTTTATTCCTTTCCCTATGTCACTGTGTGAATCTGATACTGCTATTTGCAGTGCTTTTCTAATCCCACATCAAAGTTTGCTCTTCAAAATACGCTGTGAGGATTATTTTCCTCATAATTTTACACTGTAATGGTGTATTAAACCCTTACTCATTTCTCCAGATTCAACACTGAAGTAATTTGCAAAACAGTCTGCAAAACAACACTTATTTTTTAAAAAAATTAAAAATCATCATGTTCACTTCAATCTATGCAGCTGTTTTGCAGTACAGCAACTGTTCACAAACAGGTTTTATTATATAGAAAGTACTTCAATTTAGACCCAAACTTTTCTTTTTGCCTTAGTTATTTCACTGATAAATCTCAAATTATTTCTATAGTATAGAGAATAAACTACTGTCTCAACTCCTTGTTTATGTAATAGACACATTCACTAATTTGAGGTGTGCATGGAGAATCAAGACTTAAGCATGTAATACACTGGCATCTATCTTCCCCGCCACTATGTCTTTTCACATCTAAAGTCAGCTTAAATATGCACTGTAATCATGAAGACTTTTTTACTTAAGAGCTGTTTTTTATATATAACGCCCTAGCCATATTGTGCTTTCTCCATCCAAAAAACCCTAATATCCAAAGTAATACTACAAAGAGAATGTGAAAATTTATATAACATTATCTCCACATTGCAATATAAGCATTATTTACAGCTGCCTGCATTGAGAAACACTCATCACAGCCGAGTGTCACCAGTGGGGGAGCTACCCTTCAGAAACAGCTACTGCCTCACAAAACCCCTCTCCTACAGAAGCAATGCCAGTTGGTTTCTTTGCACAAAGAAGTCCTCAAATTCACAGTATGCTCAGCCAAGGTTGAGCTGGTTGGTTTTCCACACTTCTAACCTTGGTAATCCCTGCCTCCATAAAATAAAGATAATTTATTTAGAAGCAAGTTTCCAAATTCTAAGAATATGGCATCATAGTTATTTTTTCATAACCCAGTTACAGTAACATTGAAATATAAAAGCATATTTTGCTTTCTTTAAAATTTGCCTGCAAGGACAGGTGAGAGCTCCTTTTTTCTATACATTTGTGTTTATGCTTAGCCTTATTACAGTGTATTCAAAGAATTTAAACTGCAAATTCCTTGTCAAGTGTCCATCTCTTTATAGAAATAGTCATATTTTAAAAACATTTGGAATTCAGAAACTTCATCAAAACGAGTACTTTCCTGTTCATCAGGTGCTGCTAATTAATCTAGTCATTTTTGTCAATGACCAGTACCATCTGTAAATTCAAAACAGCTAGTGATTAACTTGAATATATTTTAAAGAATAACTTAAAAAAAAATGTTAGTATCTAAGAGGTCTTCAGTGATCATTTTGGATAACATTTTTAAAACTTTAGTACCGTAGTATACACCGCACAGGATTTCATCTTATCTCTATAGTTACTAAAAATTAAACTAAATTAAGTCACATTGTTACCATTACAGCAGTGGTACAGAGAACAGAATTTAGTCTCTAAAACAAATACATAAATCTAGATGCAATCCAAAGCACTAATCTGTGTGTAAATCTGTAAACTGTCTCCAGACTACTTTAATCACGTAGCTCATGAGACTGCATCTTCCACACCCTGCTAACTTGAGTATCCCAAAAATTCAGATTTCTTTTGCTATTTTTATAATTACTAATCAGTCACCAAGATATGGATATATGGACAGACCATTCAGTGGATAAAGCATTGGCACCACAATGGCTCGATGTCCATGTGGAGACCAGTGACAAGTGGTGTCCCTGAGGGGTCGGTCCTGGGGCTGATGCTGGTCAATATCTTTGTCATGGGCAGTGGCATTGAGGGCACCCTCAGCAAGTTTGCCGACGACACTCAGCTGTGTAGGGCCATCAGCACTTGGAGGGGAATCGATGGCATCCAGAGGGACTGGACAGGCTGGAGAGCTGGGGCTGTGCCAACCTCATGGAGTACAACAAGGCCAAGTGCAAGGTCCTGCACATGGGTCAGGGCAATCCCAGGAACACCTACAGGTCAGGCAGAGAAGTGCTTGGGAGCAGCCCCGTGGAAGAGAACTTGGTGGGGGGCAGCTGACAAAAAACTCAACATGAGCCTGCAGTGCGTGCTCCCAGCCCAGAAAGCCAGTGGTGCCCTGGGCTGTATCCAAAGGAGACTGCCTAAAAGACTGATGGAGCTGATTCTTCCACTCTGCTCTCATGAGACTCTCCCTGGAACACTGCATACAGTTCTGGGGCCCTCAGCATAAGGAGATGGAACTGTTGGAGCAAGTTCAGAGGAAGGCTACAAAGTTGATAAGAGGACTGGAGAAGGTCAGAGAACAGGCTGAGAAGGCTATCACAGAATATCCTCAGCTGGAAGACTCATCAAGTCCAACTCCTGACCCTGCACAGCACCCACCCCAAGGCTCACACCATGTGCCTGAGAGCATTGTCAGTACACTTCTTGAACTCTGCCAGGCTTGGGGCTGTGACCACTACCCTAGGGAGCCTGTTCCAGTGCCCAGCCATCCTCTGGGTGAAGAAAATTTTTGTAATATCCAACCTAAACCTCCCCTGGCACAACTTCAGGCCATTCCTGTCACTGGGCACCACAGGGAAGAGATCAGTGTCTTGCCCTGCTCTTCCCCTTGTAAGGAAGCTGTAGACTGCCATGAGATCTCCACTCAGTTTCCTCCAGGATAAACAGACTAAGTGGCCTCAGCCATTCTTCATACTTTCCCTCTAGACCCTTTAAAATCCTGATTGAGGAGAGTTCAGCCTGGAGAAGTTTGCATGGAGATCTCATAGCAGCCTTCCAGTATCTGGAAAGGCCCTACAGGGAAGCCAGAGAGGGACTCTTCATCAAGAAGTGTAGATAGAAGAAGGAATAATGGATAGAAACTGAAATAAGAAAAATTTGGGTTAGATATACAGAAGAAATTCTTTACTGTGAGGGTGGTGAAGCAATGAAACAGGTTGCCCAGAGAAGTTGTGGATCCCCTGTTCCTGGAAGTGTTTGTGACCAGGCTGGTAGGACTTTGAGCAGCCTGGCCTAGTGAAAGGAAGGAACCCCATGGCTACAGGTGGGAACTAGATGATCTTTAAGGTTCTTTCAAAATGAAACCATTCTATGATTCTACATATATCACTGATTAATTTAGATTTTCATTTTAAAGCTATGCTTTTTATAATATTGAGTGAGATTAGTCATGCCGTCAACGGTAAATAGATTTTTTTACCTCAAATACAACAGTTAAGTGTTAGGTGAAGTTAAATACCCTTTAATAGCTCTTTCAACTTTTTTCTTTAAAAAAGTGTTTTTCTCCTAATTTTTCTTTCTTTTAGGACATGGTAGTAATGTACGAACATAATTTCTGGGGGAATGTAACATTTACTTAGTGCTTTTTCCCCTTGAACAGAAAAGGTCTTTAAAAAAAATCCACTTTCTTAATTTCCATAATTATAATCCATGAAACAAACATCTTTGTTTCATATTCTGTTGAATCTGGAACAATTTGGCTCTGTTACTGTAAAGAACATAGCTGATTCCTTCCTTTTCCAAAAAGTAGCAATGTTACAAATTAAACTGGTGAATGAATCTCTCTAAACTCAAATACATCCAAACTGTTTTGGCTTTCAGCTGGTTTATTGTGTAATCATCCCCTTATGTGATGCAAGTGAGACAGAGCAGAGAAAAAAGGAAGTGGAGATACAGCAGGGCTAAGTTTTTCTGGAATAGTATAATGTGGAATTATGGTGAAAATTGATGCAGTTCCATAGCAGCATGGTTTATATGGGTTTGCCATGAACAGAAAGGAAACTTAACCCCAGGTGCCTCAATGTGAAAAACGCCCTAGAGGTGAGGGAGTTACCTGAAGGAATGCATTATTTTTGGAGATAGCTTCAGAGACTGAATACTAAGTTTATACGCATGAAAATAATTACAAATTGTATATAAGTATCATATATAATTAACTGCATAATCAAGAATTCTTAAAGACTAATTAATTACATTTTAAATGTACTGGGAAGTGTATGAATTGAAACTTTTCAATTTCTTGCCTGCATGTTTGACCTTTACTCCTTGTTTTTAAAATGTCTTCAATTACATGAGGATATGAGTTTTGAAAAGTCATTCACCTTCAAAAACTTTTCTACCCCAAGTCTTTAACTGTTTCTTTTATTACATGAGTCTTTTCACAGTAATCAAGTACAATGTGATGTCAAAACAAAGGATTAGGACTTCATTTCTTCTAGGTATTCCTTATGTTGACTACTGCATGTTTAAAGAAGCCCTGTTTTCTAATAACTAAAGCAGAGAATAAGTAAAAATGAAACCATTCCAATCCAGAAAACAAGCAAAAACTTGCAAGGAACTTACAAATACAAGAAGATTCAAGAAAAAAATTTATTTTTGGCCTAGAAACACAATGTCATTTTAACTTGCCATATCACATATAGAAATAATTATTCAAGGGCCAAAGTGGAATCTTCAGAGTTCTGTTTCATAAAGAAAAACAACACGACTGCTTCCAAACTAGAAAAGCATTTAAGTCAAGCTTTAAAAAATTTTTTAAATCTAGATACTAAGATGCCAATTTTTGAAAGAAATTATTCTTCTGACAGTTCCGTAGCTCTGTGACATTTCACAGAAGGGAGGAAAAAAGGAAGTGACACAGACAACTCTTTAATTCTAAAGTTACTGATGGATGTGAAATTTCATTTTGGTTTCCACTATACATAAACACCCAGTGTCACTTTGAAAAAGAAATCTGGGTGAAAATGGTTTATTTCTAAAAAGGGTTCTGTATGCATTGGTGTGTACATACCTGAGAGACATCCTGCTACCAGCACCTGAACTTATAATGGGCTGCTTTTTATCCTCTTCACTAGTCTATCACAGGATATGAAAGAGATACACTGTCACAGACCAACAGCTCCTAAAGCACGTTTATTTTGCCTTTTATTTTTAGCTTAACATTTTGAGAGCAACATCCTTTTTGCTGAGTAATGTGTGTATTAGAAGCAGTCCTCATGGCTGCTAGCCATCAAGTTACTGTTTCAATCTGCCTCCTTACACCCAAAATCACTGCTGCCTAAGTCATGCTGGTTCTCTCTTACACCTTCACAGCTTTCCACATTAAAGTGCTGTGATTCTCTCCATCAAAGAGTTTGGACCGAGTTCTGAAGAATGAAAGTGGTGACATCCAGATTTAAAGTGAAAATCTTCAAGACTTTGCTAAACTGACAACTGCAATGAAGGTTCTGCTGACAGTATTTAAAATTTACATGTCTACAGGAGGGAAACGCCTATGTTTTATACTAGTGGGACTGGACAGACAAGACAACTTTCCACTCTGACTTCGTAGAACAGAGGGTACTCTGAGGGGCTTCTTTTTGAAACTTCTGACCCTTGCAAGGAACGGCAAGATGAGCTACACTACCCTAGGCGTAAAACTGAACCCTCTGCCAACACAAGCTTGAGATCTCAAAGCTTCTAAAGAGATCTCACCGGCCTTGTGAGTGTGCTTTTCTCTTACATTTTGTCCAAACTTAACTTAGTTCAACCCATCTTCTCCTCAAGGAAATCTAAAGCACTATCTTTTCTTTGTATTACCTGTTTGCCATGGGGTTTATCTTTAAATCACGCATCACAAATATAAAAATGTTGAACTGTGGGGATCAGACCTTTTTCCAACTTGGAAGACCCTAAAACACAATTAAAGAAATTTTTGAAGTTTGCCTCGATTTTTCATGAACTGCATTGTATAAACTCAAATACCATCCACATCACATGTGCAGCTGTCTTTCCATCTTTTTTCGAGAACAGATGATCTCAAGCAGGAAGAATTATCAGTTTCCAAAGAAGGAAAAAACAAAACAGACTGACTCTTCAGTTAAGAGGTGTATGATATGATGAATAGGAAAATTAATAGGAAATGTTTCCTATACTTCCCATAACAACAACAACAAAAAAAGCAGGGAATACTTAGTGGAAAAAAATCCCTATTAAAACACAGCCAAGTTGCAGAATTCATTGTCTCATTGCATAGTGGAATGACTAGACAAATTCAGTATCTACAGATCCATTAGAGATTCATAAACATTAAGTGCAGACCATAACTCAGGAAGCTCTTAAATTACTGTTCCCCAGTGACAAGAAGGGTATGCCAAAGGAAGACTCACTCTGTGGTGTCTTCTCATTCTTTATCCATTCATTACTATCTAGGTGGATTTTTGGGCTAGTCCAGTAGAGCATTTCTTGTATCAAAAGCTACTTGGCATTTTTAAGAAGTATAAAGATAAGGATTAACACTTCACTGACAGCGGGGTAAAGAAGCTTTATGGAAAAGCTAAGGCCACCAGCAGATCAATCAAATGCTTAAACTGGAGTATTAGCCCTTATTTTCAGTTTCATTCAGACCAGTGACATTTCAGATCTGGGTTAAAGAGGCATTCTGGAAAGGTGACAAAGGCAACAAAGACAAGTACTTACTAAATTTAACTGTTTCAAGAATTTTTCTAATGAAATATTTTCTTATCAGTGAGGCTGTTTTCATTAAATCGATGTTATCATGAGGTATTTCAATTACTCTGCAAATGTTTTTTCTCTGATCAGTAAAATCATAAGACACTCTTTCATTGTTTGTCTGATACAAGTTTTAACATCTCAACATGATACTTAAAGCAACTTAATGCACTCTGCCTTAATGTAATTCAAAACAAATTTAACTTCCTTTTCCTAAAAAAGTTGACACGATGGCCTCTCTTTGGAGGTCCTAAAGCCCCCACTCTTCAGGGAATCACAAGTCCTTCCCCAGAAAATGATGCATTTCCTCACATTATGAAGGCAATAATCCCCACCTGCCTGTCCAGAGAGCACAAAAGAGACAAAACTCTTGGCACATTCTGTGAGAAATAACTTGGCTGAAGCTCTCAGTTCTTTTGGGTAAATAATAAGCTAAGACTTCTAAATAACAGCACCCTGAAGATGATATGCCACAGAGGTAAAATGCAGGCTGAAGGATCAAAAGTCAGCTCAATACAACAGTCCCAAAAAAGATAATTTCTACTGTTAAGAAGTTAATTTCAACTGACTTCCACCAAGAAAAATTATCTCAACTGACCTCTACGGTTCCTCCCAAACCCTTAGAAAAAACCAAATCGTGTTTGTCAGAAAATCCACGTTGAAAATTAAAAGTATTAGGCAGCTTTTCATAGAAATGCTTTCATGTGGACCCTGACGTTTGAAGGTTAATCAGCTTCCTATCAGGCAAAGCAGACGACCTGAGAACACAACAGTTTTAGGAGCAGAAAGGCACCACACAGATCCAGATTACCTGACCCCAAAAGTGAGGTATTCCACCCAGTCTCAGCACTTCACACCCTCAATGAAATTCAATCATGCCCTAACACAAGGTGATATTCAGGCAATCACATAGCTGGGATACCAATGCCAGAGACCTGTGATAAGCCAAAAGCCTAAATTAAAACACAACCCCTCCCCGCCTCTCCCCTCCTCCCCGCCCTTTAATAAGAATATGTTAAGAGTACCAGGATAACTGAGACAACGGTATCTAATACAACTTTCCTTTTGGTATGGGTGCTGGTACTCTTTAGACCACCCCCCAACATTAGCACAGGGGTTTTTAGCTACACAACAAGCTAAAATGTCACAACGAACAAAAAATATTTTAAACTTAACTTTGTTTCCAGTATGATGTTGCATCACTACTGATCAAAATCTCTGCCATGGAGAGGGGCAGGAAGGAGCAGTCAGGCGCAGGAAAGTTCTGTGGCGCCTGTGCTAACTTATGCCAACAAAACATTAATTTTAGCTGTTTCATTTAGGGCTGTTGGAAAACAATGAAGGTCTAAAGATGCTTACTGGTAAGCTGTTATGTTGCAGGGAAATTATAAACAGTAACTAAAACAGCCTGTCATAATTTCACTATTACTTTTTCCCACCACTTATATCAATTATAAGGATATTACAGCTCCTGAAAAAATCTCTTTAATTACTTTAATCAGTGGAAAGCTAGTCATTATGGGGAATAACTGGATTATTTTCCTTTAACTTTTTTTTTTCTGTCAGCTACCAAGCATCAGAAAATTTTTTTGTGTTACTTTGAAACGAAGAACTTTGACAGTAACTAGAAGATGAAACCAAAACAGAGAAAAAGGTCGTTAAAAATGATAGCTGGGTGCAGCTCAGAGACCTTGTTGGGTTTGATGGCCTTTGCAGGCATAAGATAGAGTTCCCACTGAAGACAGCTCTTCCCTGGAATTGCAATTCTCCCTCCTCCTTGACATCATTTCAGTGTTCTTATGACTCTTGAGAAACGGCACCACTCAGTGATCAATTACAACTGTCCTTGTGCAAATACCTTTGGAACATTTTGTCCCACTGTCCCAATATGTCTTAGTCTGGTTTTACCTTCCCTCTTCCTCCCCACAATCAACTGCCCCCTACTAACCGAGCCCACATGATATTAAATACATTTTTAAGTATTGCAATGTTCCTACCGATTCAGCAAATCAAGTCAAAGCCTTAAAGAAGGTCATTTCACCACATCACATCACTATTTCTCTGGTTCTCCTATAAGGAAAGTTTCTTGGCAAGTGAAGTATTTCACAGTCCTACTGTTCCCACCACGAGGGTATCCCAGACCCTCTCCTTAGGAGTAGCACTGGAATTCATCCCATCTTGAGGGAGGATTTAGGAATTTTTTTATCCCCCCACCCCATACTCACATACTTCTTAAAAATGGCATAAAACTCACCAGCTCTCCGAAGTGCCTCATGACTTCACCAGCAGCTCTCATACAAGGCAGGAAACTAAAGTTTGAGAAGTGTCAAAAGGAAAACCTCAGAAAGTCTCCATTCAGCTCAGACTAAAAGCTGCAATTGAAATGCACCTGGAAGCCACTCAGCTCCATCCTCTATTGTTTGGATACCCGGGTCCAGCCCCCTGCAATTGAGGACATTTTCAATCCAAGAGTCTCCTGACTCATGAGTCATCCTACACTTTGATGAGTAGTTAACTCCACATTAGCTTTCTCAATTAAGTTCGAATGGAGTTTGGTGGGGTGATTTTAGTGTTGATTATCAGAAGAAAGCCACCCCATAACCTAGCAACTGCAGACAGAGAATAAGAAATAAACTAAACCACACCAAATAGAAAGCCAACTTTAAAGGAGAAAATAAAGTAGAATTCAGGTACCGCAAATGGGCTAGCACAAAGTTCAGCTAGCTCTTGCTCAATCTGCTTTTTAAATTTACTTTTCCCACTCTATCCTTCTCTCCATCTAGCCACTAATCAAATTTACTTTAACTCAATTTTGTTCCCACCTTCTTTCCTACTCCTTTTAACTCCCCAGGACACACACACACAATGGGAATGAATCAAATCGATTTAGTGAGAGCTGCTTCTCTGGTTCAGTTTGATAATCTTTTTACTCCTCTTCAACCATATCTGCCCCTTCCAAAGATTCAAGATCCAGTTTTGTTTCTCTTTCATTACATTTTGGGAACAAATCCTTTATGATTCAGTTTGCTCAGTTCTTTACAGGTATACCCTTCCCTGCTGCACCAGATAGATGCTTTAATAAGAATGAATAAACTCAGAGGCATGGGAGTAGCAGAACAGATTCACTGGAATTAAAAAAAAAAACAACAACCAAACAACACAATGCAAAAAAAACCCCAACCAATCTAAGACCACCACAGATGTAGTCCTGGTTTCAATCAAGGTTTTCTGCTGGCTTGAATATTGCATTTCAACAGCAGCTGCATCTACATTTTAAGGAAAGGCCCACTTTTGATGGTTGCTATTGTATAATCAAAATGATAAACACCATCTTTTAAGCACAGTTGGCAGGTTTTACTGAACAGGACAACACAATGTCATATTAAAGGTGTGAAAAGATTTAACTGCCTTTTTATTCAGTCGGGAAATGCACCATTCTTAATCCTTAAAGAATTAAGGAAACTCAGGGTTTTATTTAGATTTTTAAAAGGATGTAAACTGAAATTTTGCTACAGTGAATGAAGCTTACACTTCTGGTTGTTTATTTGAGTATTATTTAACTAAAAATAGGTTATGCACTTAAATACTTGACTTTTTTTCTTTAATTAGTATTATTTAATCGTAAATAATTTTAAGAACACAATCAGTAGCAGGGAGCTAAACTTGGATATACATCTAAGCTTCAAGATTTTGGAAGTAAAATATCTGAACTCATACCTATTCTTTAATTTAGACAGGAACGTATAACACATTGATTTCTGAAACACAAAATGTTTTCCTAGCTTTTAGTAAGTTACTCTATTGATAACTGAATAAGCTGGAATGAAGATGGTGTGGATCTACAAAAGTTTTACCACCACTGCTAAGAATGGATCAGATACTTAAATTTATTGTACATGACTGATCCAATGATGTAGGTTCTATGGCAGAAAAATACACAGCATTTTATATTTTTCTGCTGTCACCTGTACCTTTGCAAGTTATAGAGAGTTCAGATTTTAATGGATGTATCACATTTTAAGTAAGTTTTTCAATGAAGTTAAGTACTTTCTTAAAATACACCTAATAATATCATCACATATTCAGATTTTTATATTAATCTGCGTATTTTTTTCTTATTTAGCATACTATCGTTACTTTAATGTTCTGTCAAGAATAATTCTTTTTAATTCTTCAGATTCAGTTTTCTTACAGCTACACAAAAGTTACTATATCTGTTAAATGTTATTACTTCACTGCCTGAGCCTCTCTGCAGAGAAAGAGAAGTTATAGTAGTAAACATTGCCTAAATTAAACTCAGAACAAATTCTAAATTTAAAGAACAGTTTCAGCCAATTTTTTAGACTAGCAGTGAGGATCTGCTAATACACAACAGCTGGGGACAGCTATTTAAACCTAGGAAATGAACAGGGAAGTATGTCAAGGAACATTAGGAGCCCCAAGCAGAGTATATGAGAATTTGTCCAGATAACCATTTTCAGATCCATGAATCAACATACGCTTCTTTTACATGTTATTATGAAGTGTATCCAATACATGTACACCTCTGTAACTTCTTCTGACCTAAACACTACGTGCATGTTTAACATGTGAGAAAACAAACAATTTTCTGAATATATCTTAAAATTGTTTGGGAAAAAATATTCAGTCTAAACAATGGTTGGTTTGCTTGAGTATGCATTTTCCACGTAAGTAAAAGTTGCAGGATTGGCTTTGTATTCTTTTATAGAACAGAAATGGACATCCTACTACTTAGCAAGACACCAGCATTTACTTTATTCTGAATTGTTTCAATTTGAAATACCTAGTTTTATACTCAATGTTGTGGTTCAGTCACACCAACGCAGTTTGAGAGAGATTTTGCTGACTACCAACAACACTAATGCATCAAACTCAGAAGAAGCAGATCATACTGTGACACCGGAGGGAATCTAAAAAAATGCTCAGCTTGGCACCTGACAAACAACTTGAAATCCTGCTGGTAAGCACTTAGTTACATTGTTGATCCAAAAAGATTGAAAATACAGTGAGAGAAAGAAAAAAGAGGACAAGAGGGTCAACAGAAAGGAACAATACTGTACACTGAGAAAAAGAGCATTAAAGACAACTCCAAATTCCTTGCTGTGTTCAGTTCTTAAGGTGGAAGAACAGACGGTTGGTTTTTTTAATAAGGGCTTAAGGAAATATTGTTTGAGAATAAGGATTCAAGCAGAAGAGAAGAGGGAACAGTGTCTCTGAAAGAAGCCAAGTAAAAAGAAGGTGAAGATAGCACAGAGGGCATGAAGGCTGAGGATAGCACAGAGGATATGAAGGTTGCATGCAGAAAGTCCTGTACAGCAGTAGTGTCATCAAAGAGATAAGCAGGTGACTTCTTAGCACTGCACGCAGTGACAGATTTACAAGTGACTTGGAGTAGAAGGTGGGAGTAAAATGGCCAAATGGAAAAGCTGGAAAAACACTGCAGATGAAGAAGAGGGCTACAGCACTGTGAGCATAGCATTTGCCTGGCTGATGCTCCACAGCACAGTGTTTGAGACACGAGTTACTGGCTACACTCAGTGCTCACAAATGATCAAATATCAAATCTCCAGTGAAGACTGTGGTCTAGCAGATAGGCTCAGACTACAAGTAACACTCAAATTTCACTGAAGTCTACACAAAACTCATCTGCTCAAGATGCATGTAAAAATAATTTAAGCAATTCTGAGAAAAAACGTTACGAGAAGGGCCATTTTGAGAAATAGAAGTGCACCACCATTTAATTTTTCTCTCAGGCTAAGCAAGAATTATTTCTACACAGTGAAACTGGACAGCATTGAAATTATCATCTTTAAGTATTGCCTTCCAGAAAGGTGGTGTTTTTTTCTCAAGAAAAGCTTTTGAATACTTTAGGGTATCTTTACAGTTGTGCAATATAATCTGAATACCTCTTTTCCCCCTAGCAGCCATTTTTAGGTCTGAATTTGAATTCTCAACATAAAAGAATGGTTTTCATTATTTGTCTTGCAGTGCAATCCTTACTGTGATTCCCAGTTTAAGGATCTAGTGTGGGTATAAACAGGTAGCTGGACAATTACATTTCATCAAATTTTCCCATAATCTGGCACTTACAGAGATTTGGGTACCTTCCATCAATCTTTTGCGCCTTCTTTCTTTTATTATGAAGCTTTTTTGGGCAATATTCCTTCACAGCACTGAGTGCATTTTGAGAACACAGTATTCTAGAGAGGTTTTCTCTGATTCCAAGACACTTTTGAAGCTTATAAACAAACAAATTCTTAAAGCAATTACTTGAAGAAATTAAGCTTTCTTGGGAAGGAAATGGAGGAGCCCTATAAATTGTCTGAGCTTCCAGGACAAAACAATTATTTATACCACTGAAAAACTGAGAGCCTTCCAGGCAATCTTTTGCCACCTCTCCATGTACATCTGCTACCACTGGGACACAGATAGTATTTCTTTCAGAGGATGTTTAAACTCAAGGACAGAATTTAAGGAGGTACTAAGTGCTAGCAGTGAGGATGCAATTTAGTACCCTGATTTGCTCTTAGAGGAGGTCACCGACCTGCCTTGGAGAACAACACAATTACAAGGCATTTTGAGTCCAACTTACTCCTTCTGAAAGCAGATGAAGGAAGTGTGAAAGAGTTTCTTCAACACTTTGTTTTGTTTTCTATGAAAAGACTTTGAAAAATATATGACAAGAGGACAAGACAAGGACCAGTTACAGCCAGATGCTCAAGCTGAGAATTCATTCTACTGGGAATGAACAGAAGCCCTTTAATGGCAACTTGCAGAAAAGCATTCCCCACTGGGTGACCTGCTACCTGCTCTTCCCTGCTTCCCTCCTTTTAGAGATTCTTTTACTGGCATAGTGGTGGAGCAGATGCATACTGTACTCATTCATAGAACTAATTCTGCTGAGAAGGATAATATTTATATTTTAGCTGAATTTCTGGACCTGGTTCACATCCAGCCATAAAAAACAGATTAGCCATCACAGTGGAAGCAGCACTGGAATAAAATCCCCAAAAAACAAATGTCTCCTCCCTCCACTCCCACTGCAGTATTGACTTAATGTATACAAAAACTATGGCCTAACAGTCAGGAGAAACACTAGTTTTACATCAAGGGAGTAGAAAAATACAGGGAGACTAAAGGCTGACATCACCCCAGCCCCCATACAAACCCCCAAAGAACCAGATCATCATCACCCTCTGAAGATTTCCAAAGAGCAAGTCAAAAGATCACCTGGCTTCTTTCCAGGGCTACCAGCTTGTCCCCCACATAGACAGCAATGAACATCCCAAGTAGACTGGACTCCCCAGAATGAACTCCTGTTCCACACGCCTCCTTGTCCCTCTGCTTTAGAACTAAGCATCCTAAGCCTCAGCCAAGCTGGCTGTTGTGCTGGACATTGTCCCCAGAGACACGCCCAGGCAAGCTTCAAATGCAGGATTAGGCTGTGCTGTAAGACTGTATCAGACAGGTGACCTGATGGGGGGCTGCCTTCAGTTTATCATTTTTAAGCATCCACCCGACCTTGCTCATGCTGGGCAGTCCAAACTAGTTCTTTTGTGTTGCTTTGTTTCTCATACCAGGGAAGGGTTTAGACACATGTTGGTTCACAACAAAGGATGAAAAAATCATGTGTCGGAAGTATTAACCAGAATTCCTCCAGAATTGTATCCCTACAAATTGTTTGAGGCATTTTTAGAGCAGGCTTATATCAGAAAATAGCAACTTGCTGGACTGAGTCATACACATCACTTGTGTTTATTTGAGAAACCTCTGCTGATAGCAGGCGTTGTCAAAGTATACTCTGTGTCAGCAAGGTACAACCAAAAGGTACCAAGTCCAAAAGGCATGGAGATCTTTTGATGTATGGCATAACCAGGATTTTTCTAAGAAATATTTGTGCTGTGTGTTCTTGAGAATACGAATGGGAAAATTTACACACAAATAGCCCTGAGTGATAGGACTGATAATGCAAAATGTGGTTCTCTGAAAGAAGCAGAGGCCCTGTAGTGGAAGGCGATGTAAATGAAAAATTCCTTCCACAGTGATGACATCAGTTTTTAGTATTTTGTTGGGGATGCGTGGTAATGTGCTCCTCTCAATGTACCTATGTCTGAGCCTTTCCAATAGTGGGGTGTCTTAAATTAGATTAAAATCCATCAAATCAGAAATTTCTGGTTATATTAGAAAGATCAGTGTTTGTATGGTCAACTAATTTCCAAAAATGAACAGCTAAAAGAAACTGATAAGAAAATGAAAAAGGTTAGAAACTGATGAAAATTTTCTGGTTTTATTTCCATGTATGCATCTACATCCAGATATCCATTACCCGTATATCCACATACTAACAAACACACCTCCCAAAGAGAAGATTTTGCTATTAGAAGAGGTGCAGAGGACGAGCACTACTGCAGCTGACAGTGACTAAGAGTTCTGAATGTATGTGCAGACTATGTACCACAAAAAAAAAATAGTCCACTGTCTAACGTTACTGTCAGCGCTCTCAGAACTGCTATTACCAGGACAACAAAGAGACCTTTCTCTTTTCATACAGTTGGTTTTCAATTGCTCAGCCCAATTATAAAATCTTGTGCTTTTACAAAGTAGGCACCAGAGGGAGACCTGCACTTTAGTTCAACTGTGAAATAATGCTGGCAGGAGTCATTCAAAAGTGGACAATCAAAGCCTCTTGGCCAATATGTATGCTCTAGGTGGTTCTGGGTGAAATTGTGGCTAATGGGAACACTCAGAGAGGAGCTGCCACAGGCAGACTTCTCCTTTTTAATGGCCCAAAAAATTTCGGTGCTCCATGAAGAAAAGCCAGGTTCCCAAATTTCAGGCTGCAGATGAGTATACATCAACCAGTTTGAGCATAGCTGGGAACAACCTGCTCTTTGCCACCCACTGCCCCAGCTTATCACCACATCCTGCTGACGGTTACCACTTCTCAAATCTTCTGGCTGAGCTGCATATATATAAGAACTCCCTAAACATGTCAGTCAAAATAAGCTAGATCAGCTTAAGTAATTTAAATAACAAATCTTTCCTAACATGGCTCAATTTGACTGAATTGGATTAAGCAGAGCTCCCACGAGCAGCTCAGCCAGCAGACCAGAGAGGGCACTAACCCCAGGTAGAGGGCAGTGATGAATGCTCTGGGGTGGACTTGCTCTTCCATTGACAAAGCTACTGCTGAAGAAGGAAGTAAATATATATACTGTAGGCAGGTTGCTGCTGCTTTGTAAGCCTGGTAAGAGACACCTGGAGAAGCTATATGGAAATATATTCCATCGGGAAATATATTACTCTCTTCAAAACAGGCACTCTTAAGTTCGAGTGTGAAAGTCAAGGAGCAATGGCTTCTAAGAAGGACGTAAGAGCCCACAAAATTGATCCCATGAAGATGAAGCTGAGCACACTAACTGGAATCCATGCAGACAAACAAAAATAAAATCATTATTATGAATTACAGGTCTGATGGTATGGAAAAACTCCCAACTCCTTACCAATACAGCTGGATTGCATCAATTCTTTGAAACATAGCAATGCTACTTTACTGCCTACTCCATAATTTTTCTCACTATGCAAAGGGAAAAAAATCAACAAAATCATCAAATCCTCATATGCTATCCAATTTAAGAAAATTATTGAAAAACAGAGAGTAAAGAGCAAATCCTATAAGAGAAGCAAACTTTGCTATATTCTGATAAAACAACAGGCAGTCTTAAGTCAAATTTCTAGGAAGTTTTCTTAACTTCAAAATTGAGAACTTGGGCTTTGCATTTTTGTTTTAAGTAGATATAACTTGAGTTTTTAATTAACAAATTCACTCTAGATGCTTGCAACCAATATAAAAAGTTGGTATTTCTACTGCAAAGTTATTTTACCTTTAATGAAATTCTCATGTCACTTTAAAGATATCTCATTATAAGGAAGTTAGTAGTGAAATAATGGCAAATATAAAGTTTCTTTACAATGGCAGCCTCGTTTAAAAGTTATACCACCTCCAAAGTTGTCAGCAGGTTCTGAAACTCAGAAGATTAACAGTCCAAGGAGGCTTTTTCACAGCTGTTTAAAGTAATATGCATGGGATTGCCAAAATTTAAACTGAACCTGTTTGTGGCAGAAAATCTGGCCTCAAACTAACCCTATTAAGCAAAACAGGAGGGAAAAAAANTTTTATCTATATATTTTTATATTGTTTATATATAAATAGAAAGAGAATCAAGAACACACAGGCAACCGCTAATCTGGCATTTCCTCAATTGAAAGTGTTTCAGTTTGTGATGTAAATAACAGTATTTTTACAATGAGGTACAAAATCTATAAAGAAAAAAAAAGATGCTTAGGCATAGTCCTTGAGTTTTATTAGATTTATCCAGTGTATATGAACTAACCTAAATTTGCTAACCCTAAAGGGCTAACCTAAATTTGGTTTGTTTATATTGTCTTTATCAGGCAAGCAAGAGTAATCATCTCATAATTTGGTGGAAGATGAACTTTCTTTGTTTTCTGGTTTGATTTTTTTATTTTTTTGTGGTAATANTTAAGTCAAATTTCTAGGAAGTTTTCTTAACTTCAAAATTGAGAACTTGGGCTTTGCATTTTTGTTTTAAGTAGA
Organism: Rhabdornis inornatus; assembly: GCA_013397075.1. Classification (NCBI taxonomy): domain Eukaryota; kingdom Metazoa; phylum Chordata; class Aves; order Passeriformes; family Rhabdornithidae; genus Rhabdornis; species Rhabdornis inornatus. Next base: position 1,577,479 of record VWZS01005593.1, read on the forward strand.
TATAACTTGAGTTTTTAATTAACAAATTCACTCTAGATGCTTGCAACCAATATAAAAAGTTGGTATTTCTACTGCAAAGTTATTTTACCTTTAATGAAATTCTCATGTCACTTTAAAGATATCTCATTATAAGGAAGTTAGTAGTGAAATAATGGCAAATATAAAGTTTCTTTACAATGGCAGCCTCGTTTAAAAGTTATACCACCTCCAAAGTTGTCAGCAGGTTCTGAAACTCAGAAGATTAACAGTCCAAGGAGGCTTTTTCACAGCTGTTTAAAGTAATATGCATGGGATTGCCAAAATTTAAACTGAACCTGTTTGTGGCAGAAAATCTGGCCTCAAACTAACCCTATTAAGCAAAACAGGAGGGAAAAAAAGAAAAAAAAATTGGGGGTTATGAGGGAGACTGTTCAGCTGGATAAACTCCCCAAAATGTCTCTGTATGGAATCCTGACTACACATGTTGGTAGAGGGAATACCCAAGTGAGGAGATGAGGGAAGGGCAGGATATCAACATACATTGCCTTAGAAATATGTGGGAATCCCTAGTCCTTGAGAATAAGGACAAACAGGAGAACTTCAGCATGGCAGGTTCTTGCTCATGGCTTATGCTTCTCCTCTGGGAGCGCCAAAGGGGAAGAATCCCTTCCCACTAAATTAATCCAAAAGGGTAGATTAGCTGTACACCTTCTAGTTCTCTATTATGACTGCAAATGGTTTTCTTCCTTGACCACAAGACCTATGATCCAGTCTGTGCATAAATTATATATATATATANGGTAATATTTATGCGTTGCCAATTAACTGTATCACAGAGCAGACTCGGTATAGTTGCACTTATATTGTATCACTTTTTTTGGTCAGTCAAGTGGTTTTTGTCAAAGCAGTTCTTTAAAAAGTTATGGTGAACTATCAAAATGTGTCCTAACATAAGGAACATTTGTGTGCGTGGTTACACTTTCTAGTTCATTTCCATGAATAGTATTCAAAGGTAGTCTGGTCTATTCTCAGCCTGCCACCAAATCATCAAACTATCACGAAATTTAGTACATCACACCTGCTTTCTATTGTCCCACAAACATTAGGATTGGAGTGGGGAAGTGGTGGAAAGAAGAAGGAAAATATTAGGCCTCACCCAATTTCACCATTTTGATAGAGTGAGTAAACTTACTAACTGCAAATGCGAAAAGAAACAAAATTCATAGGGCTTTGCATTCTGTGCAATTAATAGGTGTTTCTCCTGTTTGGGTTTTCTTACATGTTTTCCACATTGCAAGGAATGATAATTAAAGAGGTAAGATGCTTGTTTTCATCCCAAAAGATGCAGTACACACTCATGTACATATATAGATTGAGCATAAAATCGGCAACATGTCCCAAGAAATCATACAGAATCTAAATACACAATACACCATCTCAAGAGTTATATCACAAAATAACATTCAGAGATTGCCAAAAAAACTACCTATATAGATAAGCCTGTCAGTAATCCCCATTTCTGAAGTTAAAATATATTTTATTTTTTATATTTGAAAAATGAGATATCTTAAATCTACAATATGTGCAGGTCTTGAAAACAGCATTTCATTCCTACAAATATTTTTCAATAAGATATTAATTATATTACAAACATATCCAGTGAAGAACCTTAACTTGCAGACATATTTAGGCAACAACTTTACTGCTGGAAAGCACTGAAGTAATTCAGAGACTTTTATCATAGTAAAAAAAAAATAAGATCAGCATTTAAAACAGAAAAAACTAGAATTCAGGAAATCAAATTAGAGGTTTTCTGATAGAGATTTTAAATGCTCAAGTCAAGCATCCAAAAGAATCTAGGCAAGCTCAGAAGTTACATATTGAACTCAAATTCTGCTGTACAACTGCTACAAAACAAAACTAGAATAAAACTTTTTAAACCATAGAAGTGTTCAAGAACAAACTTTTGAAAAACTCTGTGTCATTTGGAAGGAAGTAGGATTTCATGTAGAGCCTCCACATTTTTCCCCCCGTAACAGTTACGGTTTTCAGACCGTAACAACCTTCATTTCACATGCAACTTCATCTTTTGACCACTGTTACTCCAGTGCAATAGTGTTTCTGGAGTTTAACAAAACAGAATGTGGTAGATAGTGACAACAAATTACAAAAATCTACATCCAAACTGTGAAAACCAATGTAGAAATCGCACTAAATAAACAAAACCTGCAAAAAAGGGGGATTCTGACATATTCACCTCTACATTCACCAAAAAGAAAGACCTACTTAGTCTTTTCTACACTGTTTATGAACTAAATTGAGGACTAAGCTCAATAGCTGTGACATAGTTAAAAATAGCTGTACAGCTTCAGCACGGCAACTCATACTGCTCCACAGGAAGAATTATTCTCCTGGTCAAAATATTTGCCTTTTCAATGAGCTGAACTTTCAGGTCATCTGTTAACAATGTAGATTCTTTCCTGTCTAGAAGAACTTTATTGTCTCTCCTTTAACAAATAGCAGGGTATTGTTCCCAGCTGGTTGCTAATTCACACAATTAGCATGCAAAAATCTTTCTAAATGCTGTATGGAAGATGTATGTGCTGCTTGGATGATCACATATTTTGATTTAATAAATCTCATACTTAGTTCCTCTCTACGTGTAAAATAAAATGTAAACTGGTCTTTATCATACCCTCTCATTACACCCCCAACCTTCCCTCTCCCCTTCTTTTTTCAGCCTTCCCATCAAAAACACAGGCGCACATTACAATGGAGCACAGTGTGCCTTTGATGCTGAAAACACTTTTCAGATCAGATTTTGTAGACGACCTGTGTAAGTAACAATTACTTCATCTACCTTCCTGTGTAAGAGATAATTTCACTCCAAAATTCCTGCATCAGATCATCATATTGAGCTAGAACGAAAGGAAATTTCACAGCTTTTTTTTCCTGATGTATCCAGAACATCCTTAAATAAACTGTTCTGATAGATAATTTATTTCAATTTTAAATTTATTATATTTCTAGAAGTAATACACCTGAGCTCAGTTTTAAGTTCCGCATTTTGTCATCCAAAACCTAGTGTACCTAAAGGACTACTTTGTCTGAAATCTTTGCCCCATATAAGTGGTTACAGGCCATCAATCACCTTTGCTAAATACTACACAGAGTGAGCTTCTCCAGGCTCCTGCTGTACATCAGGGTTTGCTGACTTATTTGTTTTTAAGGTTTGTAATTGTCATTGGCATGTTTTTCTGAATCTTTGTAAGTTCACCTAGGTTTTGGGGTTTTTTTCACTTTAAGCTCAAATAAGATGCAATTTTCTAACATCTAACTAAAAGCTACATAGCAAGGCAACAGCACACCTAACTCCACTTGAGATCCCCAATATCCATACCAAGAGACAGCAATGTGCATTTCAGGTGGTGTATTGTATCACCAAATTACTCCTTTCCAAAGCACCACTCTCCACTCTGCATGTATGACCCTACTGTCAGGACAGGCATCTTCAGCTCTATAAACGTTCAAATCATCTCCATTAACCAAATACAGACCATCCCTCACACTTAGGAATCCATCCATTTTTGCATATATGCATTTTACCAGAGATTACACCCTATTTTCCTCCAGATCATTATCCAAATCCTCAAAGCAATGGGCTGTGAAAAACTTCCATAAAATCTGACATGAATGTCCTTAATAATTAAGGACGTGTTTTATGATCTGTCAGTCAACCAGTCTGAAATGCATTTGATATGGACCATGTTGACTCAGCTACGAGACAGATTTCAGAAATCAGAATACCATGCAGTACTGCATAGGTGATTTACACAAGCTTACTATACCTACATGAGCATCTTTGCCAATGAGAACTTTCAGCCTCAGAATAAAGAAGTACAGATCAGTTCAGATTGTCATAAACATTTGGGCCAGCAGTGACTCTGCTTTCTTTAATTTTCTGCTAAGCATCTCTCATTTCAACCTTTTGCAGTTCTTTTTACAATCAACATCAACCTGTCCAGTCTAGTACTTATGTTACATCCTGGCCTATCCTATCTAATTTACACTTCTAAACAATTAAAACTAACACAAAATACAAACCTCAATACCTTAGATATCTTTAACTGGTTGGGGCTTTTTGTTTGTTTCTTTTAAATCCTGTCTCCCATAGACTAAAGAAAAACTTTAATTTGTTTGCTTCTATCAGACTAAAGAAATATTTATTTGTAAGTCACTGTAAGTTGAGAACAAAACATCCAGATTTTGGCCAGAAAACAACAGTAGTCTGACTCACAGCACGTTTCTTTAAAAATCATAGAATAACATTTGTTTCAGTATTTCTGTCTCAACTATTAATGTTCCTATCTAGTAGACACATGTTACTGGCATTTTTTTGCTCTCAATAGATAAGAGAATTTTCATATTGTTCTTAAACCCACAGATAGAACATTTACGATTAATGTCTATATAATTGACTATGAATGGCCTTTTTGTTGTTACAGCTAATAGCCACTACTGTTCATGGCATTTTCTCTGAATCTTCATACATTTGAATATTCACCTCTGCCTTACTGCACTATGACAGTTTCACACCTATCCCTAATGACTTTTCATTGTAGGAATTAAAAAACATCTGAGTAACTTTTATTTGAAAATAATATAACTTTGAGACAAAACTGCATTCTTTATATTTTCAGTAAAATCTGTATTAAGTTATTTTTAGGACATCATCCCTTTAGAGTGATTATGTATTACTGGCAAAGCCAGTACTGGTAGAGCATTGAAATAAGCAATGCTAATTATCAGTGCTGATTATTTCCATGGAAGTGATCTTATATATCATTTCACTTTTGTCAGAAGAGTAAAGTTGAAGACAACACAATTTCTTTTTCTCAGAAAAATATGATGGATGACCTATACATATTAGTAATTCCAAGAAAATGTTAATAATCATCAGCTAATGTAATCACTCTGAAATAACAACGCATGGTTTCTTTGCATCTAGACATATAGAGAAAGATTATTCTATCACATAAATCTAAGGAAAACGTAACTTCTAAAAAAAGAAAATGTAGACCTTACAAAACTTTCTGAGGCAACCTTCTATCCTTAAGTGTATACTTTATTTATTTACTTTTATCTTGTGAAAAATCAAAACCAAAATGTTTTAATCCTCGTTTTCAGCGTGTAAAGAGCCCAGTGTCTAGGCTAGGCTAGGATGGTTGTTAAAACTAAGTCAGAACTGAGGAAGAGTGGAAGGGCCAATAATAATGGACAATTTTATAATTTGATTCTGCTCTTACTAAAGTGTGGCACTCAAAAATTGGCACACTGAAAGTTTATTTGACTTAGTAATTTTCATATAAGTAGTCTAAAGTGTTCACTGTCTGGTTTTGGGTTTGTTTTAAATACTTTACTGGCAAGTAAATAAATTCAAATATATTCAACCGAGTTTCTAGACAATGATCAATAGATTTTTTTTTTCCTGACTGTAATCCTGTTTTCTACTTTTAAATTATTTATTTAATAATTTGTTTGTTTGGGTTTTTTAATTCAATGATGGACCAATGTCAATGGGTGGCAATACTATTAAATTGTACTGGTTTAGAAGCTAAGTATAGCTTTAAAACTTATTGCTACATGCACCTGTTAAAACAATGAGTCATCTGCATGTACATTCAGGCAATTTTAATTTTTGTGTGCTACACCCATGGATAACCAATATTTTAAGCTATTTTATGTTTTCAAACTGCGTACAAATGCAGAATTTGTAATAAGTATATTAAATCATTTTAATAAAATTGTCTTTAAAATGTTGAATACATAGTCTAGTATTTTATAATAATATTTACCATACAGAAATAATAAATTTCTTAATTATTACCTATACCTAAATAATTGAGAGAATATTTTTACTTAATATAAGCAAAATAAGGGGCTTACAGACACACAAAGAACTGAGAACACTGGACTTGGGGCACTTAAAGCACTCAGCTGCTTTTTAAACTCTCACTCATTTACCATCTCTATGTTCCCAAATACTTCCATAACACAGCACTGGCCTTGTAGTCTTTAGTATTAATAGATGTTTTTCCTTCCTAACCATTTGTTATTTATATATTGGAAGGACTTACAGAGCAACGCAGTTTACTTTCCTTATCAGTTTTCCCACCTTCACGTAAACACACTCAAAACGAAAATAATTTGCTCCTGCTCGTGAAACTGAAACCAAAAGTAATTAAAGCCCAAGTTTTTCTACCCAAAAGACAGTGACAGCACTTATACTCTGAACTTTAATTCCACTGGAGGGACTAAAAATAATCTTTATGAATATCAGCATTTTAAATGAAATGCAGCTTAAAGCGAGCTCAACTACAAGGACACACGCTGTCTCATCCCACTCCCTGCCCACTGCCACTCAGTGAATAACCAGAACACTTAGAAATAAATTATACTTTTTAACTACGCTTGTATGTCACCTGCATCTTCCAACTGAGTTTGCACAAGAGCCTCAGAGCATGTTATGGTGTAATCAAAATGGACAAGGAAAATCCAACCTTACACTGCTGCAGAATTTTCATTACTTGCATAGCACAGTAAAGGTACTAAGTTTCACCAAGCTTTGCAACTGCTATGGTAAAAGTAAAATTCGGGGAATTGTAAAAGTTTTGTAACACCAAGTAGTAACCAAGAATACCAAATTCTTGCAAGCACGAGTCTGCCATTTTCCCAAGAAATGGAAGGGTAACCGGCCACTAAAACATCCAGCACAGTGTCTTCTGCTCTGACTGCTGCAGCCCTTGAGCCCCAGAGCGCTGCTCTCAGCCCATCCCACACGGGCTGCGTGACCTCAAGGTGGAGGCTGGGGACACGGCTCTGAGTCAGCTCAAGCCATGGGCAACAAGCTGTGCAGCTGCATTGCAAGTCTGTCCAGCGAGTTGATCCAGCTGAAAATTAAGCTTGCCATTTGACAGATTTTTTTTTTTTTTAACAGAGCCAAGTCATTGCTGCAACCATCCCCCCACATGTAACCCATTTTCTCCTGTCTCTCTTCCAACATGCCATATATTCCTGTTTCTTCCCTTGAAGTGGCACCCCTTGGATTTCAACCTTGGCCAGTCAATGAATTGCCAGAAAACTATTTCTGTAAAAGCAGTGCGCAGCCTTCAGCTAGGCAAGCTTCCTTAATGAGCATTCACCTCACCCAGAGACAGAAATCAGTGTGGGTGCAAAGGAAGAAGGAAGAATGAGTGGTTTCCTAGAGAAGACAGTGGTGGCAAGCAAGGCTTGTGGCACTTAAATTTGTTTAAACTGTAGAGAAGAGAGCCCTAGTGGGCTCACAGTTGAAAGCGGACAAGGAATACAGTCTCTTAAATGTTAAATATCACACCAATCAAAGAAATGCTAAGGGAAAAACCAATACAAACACTATCAGAACACACAAAGCTCTCCCCCTGGTCTCAGGGCTTGCTCACTGAGGCTGTTTCTTTGTGGCCATCACTCAGAAGCTCAACAGCTCCAAAAACCTTCCACACCTGCTTTGTCATCCTGACAAGTACATGTATGGCCATGCACAGAAACAGGCTGAGGAACTGCTTCAACCAACCAAACATTTCTGACCCAGAGTTTTTTCTTTGGTTATTTTTAATGATGCCAGATCAATTTTCCAATCCTCTTAAAACACTGCCAAGCTGCTGTTGTGGCTCAAACAGAAGGAACATCTGAGAGATGTGAGCAAAGACCACTGAAGTCAATCATAAAGCATAGCCACCCAAACACCTTCTGAGATTTAATATAAAAGGACGTAAAATACAACAATTATTTCAAAACATAACTTGATCAATTCTTGTCACTCAGATAACAAACCTTAGCTTACACCATAGCAGTTCAGTGCTGTGCCTGAACTCTTTATGCTTCAACAATACAATCCCTTAGCAACATTCACCTACTAACACAGTTTACAGCCCCAAGGGAAAGCCTATAATGAATGAAAAGTTGGGTATTATCCTGCACTAGGATCAGAAGACTGTAGAAAAAGGAAACAAAACCTTACTGCTTAGGAGGCCACATTTAAGTATATTTAACTTAACAGACTAAATTAACCCAATTAGCTTTTCTGTATTTTTTTTCAGAGGAAGGGGATGAAGTCTATGACCTTTGAGAGAAATTTCACTTAAACGTCTAAAGGGCCTTCTGGCCTAAAGTCCTCACTGACTGCAGGGGACATCAAAGATAACACTGCAAGCAAGTTGAATACCTCTCTGTGATTAGCTCTATGAAAACCAAACCAAATACCAACATAAAAGGGGACAGGTCCGTCTGTAGTTTGTACTTGCAGCATAGCTTCTCTTTATCAGACCCAATTAGCCTGCTCTAGAGCTTTATTCTAAGATGTTTTGACAATATTTACCTGGGGGAAAAAAGAAAAACAAAAAAGAAAAAGGCTTCATTCAGCTTGTGCTTTGGTTCAGGGATTCAAACTTTGTCAGGAAGATGAGCAATCATCTCTGAAATACCAAATCTGAGTGATACACTAAATGCTAGACTGTGACAGAGAAAAGAGAGAATTACATTTTTTGAGACAGCACTCAGGTGTCCTAATGATGAGAACCTCCATTTTCACTTAACAACCCCTGCCTACCCATCTTTCTACAAAAGATAAAGCAATTTTAACAGATACGCCTTTCTTCCACTACATAACCAAGTTCCAGATTCTTGCAGAAAAACAGAAAATATCCTTATTTTACAAGCAATAGACAACTAATTCCACACTGAAAGTGCTCTTTTCTGAACAAGTTGGATGGAAAAAGAATTTTCTGGTGGTTTGACTGAAAACGAGACAGGCAGGTATTGAAAAGACATTGGGAAGGCAGAACTCAAATACTGGACAAAAAGGACAAATGAATACAAAGGGAGCTTTAATTTAGTGGAAAGCCCATAATAACATTCCACTGGTTCTACAGTCAAGCACTATTTTCTTCCTCCCCTTCTTATAATTTACTGTCTTAATATACTTTAAGTCATTATTTAGCATATAGAGATATAAAATCCCTTTCTCCAAATTAATCACCTTTAGTCATACACTTTTAGTTCAAGCTTCATAAACAAGCACACATAAGAAAAAATAAAGGGCCAAATAAAGCATTATTTTACTAATAGAAATAATAAACCCATATATAGAGATATATAGGCTAGAATGATGATTCTCATTAATTCCCATGATTTTTGCTTGACAGTAAGAATGGCATAATAAAAAAATTACTTTGTGTGCGTGCAAAGAATCAGTTTTGTTACATTTCTTAACTTAGATTAAATATATCTATATGCCCAGGTGTGAAGGATTGAATTTTTTAGAATAAAAAAGTTTGTTTACTAGTTTGTAATTACTTAAGTAAGGGACTTAGAGTTGGATAATTCAATTAATACTGAATATATTCAAATAATACACACCAATAAAGAACTTCTCATTTTACAGACCTATACCAGCATTATGTTTAACTAAGATGTTCACTTGCACTGATAAAATACATCTCACACTTTTTAAGTATAACTTAACTGATAGCTGTGCATCATTGCTTTCTTTTCATAAGTATCTGAAGGTATAAAGAACAGAGCATAGTAAGTGATTTTATCTTGATAAATGTAGGAAAATAATATGGGTATAGGTATAAGTGAATAACAGTAAAGTTTCATCATTCACTATGAGTGGCTCAAAACCTAACGTTCATGGGGACAGGAACCACATCACATCCCAATGCTCATTCTATCTCCCCACTAAATCCATGTTTTGTGCCATGCATAGATAACCCCCAAAACACCGTCTTATTCAATACACTTGTTCTGCATCACACCAGTTTCAAGGCAAAACTGAACTTAAAATCTAAACTGATCTCTGTAAACAGCTGGTTTTAAAGATGAGGTGTTTTAATGATTTTCCTCAATAAGCATTTAAAATAAAAATCCAATAAAAGACAAGCAACCATGTTATTAAGTCTTAATTGTTAAGAGTAGAGGAGCATGATACAGGTTGCATACACCTGTGACGTGTATCCTGCTGATGAAAAAATGAGCAAGATCCCATCTTTGTATAGTTTTAAAGTTTTGTGAAGTCGTAATCCTTTATACGCATTGGGTTTCTGTAGTCATGGACATAAGCTGTCAAACAACACCTCCTTGATGCACCAGCTTCCATGTTTTAACAGTCCTACAATGTTACATCTCAAAGAAGCATCCTCAAATGCAGTGACTTCCATCTTATCATTCAGAATCTAAAATTTTATACTTGGGTAGTTTAAATAAATAAGCACAAACCTCAGGAGAACTGATGAGTACAATGTGGGAGAGAGGAAAAACAAATCAATTAAGGAGCTGCCCTGATAGAAGAGAGCTGCCTCTAACATGAGAGAAATAGAATCTGAAACACTTACGGATCTTTTGAAACAGGAAGCTAACTTACTCGCCTTCGGCATCTGGAAAAAAATTCTTTGTTGTTATTGATCATTCCTTGATGACCTGGGTAAAAATAAAGCTCATTCCAATGTTAATTCTCTGGAAGCCTATGCCTTCGTAAGTCATATAATGATAAACTTGTCCCAGACTTCCGTATTATATTGTCTTATGGAAGTTTTTTCAGATTAAAATCATATAGAGATAAAGCGTCCTTTTTTCCTCCTACTCAACACATTCCCTTTTGTGCAATCAAGTCAAAACCCAAAGCACATAACACTAAGCATATGAACCAGACAAAGAAGAGAACAAATTTCAAAGCTGGCCTTTAACCTTCTCTACATACATATATTACAAAAAACCTGATGTGCACCGACAGTTTAAATTTTCTCTTTGAAACTCCTGACTTTGCTACATCACAAGTGAAAATTGATTGACTACTCTAAAACTGCACTCCATTAAATCTTCTGTTACACTTGGGAATGCTTGGACATCTAGTTAGTTACTCCTTCAGCTGCAAAAGAGGGTGGCAAGCTGGGGTCGTAGAATCATTTTCAGGAAACATTAGAAATTGTTTTGCTGGAAATGCTCACTCAACTGACAAGTTGCTTTGAATATATCTATTTAGCATAACTATATTTACAAACTAATTCCACAGAAAAATACACTAAGAACAAAAGCTCAAGATTCTATCTGATGTAAACATCATTGCTCTTACTTTACATTTCTTGGTTCTTAGAAAGAACTGCTAATCCAAGATCAAGCTTGGTCTTTACCTGTGACCTAAGCAAGTGAGAAAAATGTGCTAGTCTTGAAAACATGACTGGCCACCTAAGAGTTATGTTAAAAAGTAACTATATGGCAAAAAGCCTACAGAGGAGAAAAAAAAACCACTTTTTTCCTGTTTTCAGAAACAATTTCCATCAGTCACCCTAATTTTATATATTATACTTCAGTACAATGTACTATGGTTTACACTTACAAAATAGTAATAATTTCAAACAATGAGATTAATTCCTGGAGTTATTATTACAAGTGCTATTACAATTTGTCTTATTTTGTGGGCATGTTCCTCTCTCCAAATTTTCTAGGCTGAGTGCACTCACACACAGCTGCCAGCTAGACCTTATTTTGGGATACAGTCCTTAAGCACATGGAGTCTGCGCTGAAGACTCTGTAGGTATCTAGAGCATACACTGCTTATGACCTGAGGTTTTACACAGAGTTAGTGTTTGTTTTGTTTGATCACATACACTAACAACCTCTTCTTGAAAAATCTGAGTTCAAGTTAACACAGAAATCAGGAACAACAGTGTATTTGTGGCCCGCAGCCATAACCCCCCGGCAGATGTGTGCAGGTAATAAAGGTGGGCTCTGAACATCTGGGCAGCTCAGATCATGCTGCCAGTATTTTATAACCAAGGCTGAAATCCACCTTGTCCCAGCCATGACAGCTCCCAATGACTACTGCTGTGCCACATTTCCCATTTTTTTGCTCTACAGTAAGACATTATGGACCTGTGACAGGAATCAGGGTGCTGAACTGGATGGATCTTTTGTGTCAGTACACAGAGCCTTACACTCCCATTATTTCTACAAACGCAATCCCAGGTCTGTTGGTTTTAACTTTGTAAGTGGCCTCGCCACTAAAGTAAAATGGAACTGTGACACTGTGCTATCACAATCTGTGATTTATACATACATAGAACTGGGGAAAATCAGGTGCTGAAATCAAAACACAACAAATGAGCATGATTTAGCAACTAGCCAAACTACATACTCCAGTTAACTCTCACAATTTACTTTGAATTGTTTTTTATCCTACATCTAGTTATTGGTAACAAAAATGTTATCAATATCCTGATGATGCTTCATTAAAGAACTGCATTTAATGGAGGGATTTCATAAATTACAGACTTCTGAATATCCACTGAACACAAAAATTCAATACATCATAATCTTGAAAGTATTTTGAAATTGATATATATCCATTTCAACACTTAAGAATGTACCTTAATTGTTCCCCTACATACCTATTTACAAAATGTACATGTAACATTTTTCCATGATAAATACATCACAATATACTTCCCACAACTTACTTTAAGCTGTGGCATCTCCAAAGTAAAGCCAAATTTTTTTCTTTTTCCCTAAACCAAGCAATTATTTCCATAATCCAGTATTTTACAGGAAGTGGAGATGCTTAGAGAAGTATTTAAATGTCTGCAAAATGAAAATCACAGAGAGAAGAGAAGAGAAGAGAAGAGAAGAGAAGAGAAGAGAAGAGAAGAGAAGAGAAGAGAAGAGAAGAGAAGAGAAGAGAAGAGAAGAGAAGAGAAGACTCCTTCCTTCTCTTTCAATCCAGGATATTAAAAAACCAACAGTTTTGATTTTTCATGTGCTACTACAATAATCAGCAAAGAATGAGCATTAACACTTAACTTCCTTAAAAGGCGTAAACTTAAAGAAACTGTGGGGGCAGAAGAGTTAGAGAAGCACAACTACAAATGTGGTTAGGCCACTTGAAATACATACTTTATCTTTCCCCACAAAAGAAATGAAACAAACCCTCAGACTTAACATGGCCAAGAAGAAAGATTTGATCATAGCTTTACTAATTTATTGTATGTACTGTCATAATAAAATGTGAAACTTCACTGAAGAATCACAACAAAACCGAGTTACAGTAGTTCCACTATTCAATACAACTAATTTACAGTTAAAAGATACTTAGAAAATAGTTGCTTTATTTTGCAATTAATCCTACCAAAGTGGCTTTAAAGTAACTTAAAAATATAAATTTGTGATTAAAAAATGTGTTTTAATCCACATCTATCTTATGTATTCATATATATTAATAGATGCCTTGAAAAGTATCTGCCACAGGTCACCATTAAGTAACACATGTAAATCTTCTGAGGATGTTTACGAAAACAGTAAATATTTTTGCCTTTATAGTGTACTGAGCCAGTAACATGCCAGTTTTCTTTTCCTCTAAGTAATATGGAGAGAAGTTCAAAGAAATAATTTCAAAGAACATAAAATTCTTGTGTGTAAATATGAAAAGCTCATCAGAAACCAGAAAAATAAAATCTCTTCTTAGAGAGATACTACAGCTCTGGAAAATACAATTGACAATATAAAATACCAAACTTTTAAGATATTTTCTGGACTAACAACATACTGCTAGAGAAACCACATGGTACATTTAATATGTGAATTATAAATATTTTATTCTGAGATTTAAAAAAAATCAGCCCTGTATTTATTGACCCATAATATCTATCACGTGGCATCCAGCCATTCAAAACCTCAAAGGCACAGAAGAGAACAGGGAGAGACTTGTGCATCTCTTTTTACCCTGCAAATACAGTTTGTGGAGCTTGTGCTTCCAACAGATACACAAAAATAATACACTGCCCAGTAACAGATTTGAAATTTATTATAGAAGAATAAGAGTGGCATTATAGGGCTGCTTATCAGTTATATCCAACAGATGAGCACATCCAGTTATCACATATTCTGGTTGAATAAGATGAAAGCATAACTGTTAGTAACTTGTTTTTTTCTACTGCTTTGGCACAGATCAGAAATGCTGCAGCAGTCAAGAAGAAATGAAGCTGCACCTACTGAGAGGTCTAAAAGGGACGCAGCATCACTGATGCTGTTCCAGCTACACCAACCTTCCTGAAGAACAAGGGACTGCGGCATGTCTCATTAAGTTCTTTGTGTCCGATAATTTATCCTCATTCAAGAGGTACTGAACATCAGCACAGTGGAAGCAACCTTCTGTGATAGAAGTCCTGCAAGTTGGAAGCAATTGTTCTGTAACTCTAAACGTGACTAGCACCACAGTAGTAAATCCCTGATTGACCAAAAAACTCAAGAAATTAAATCACAGTAAAAGACAGACTGTGAAGGTTAAGAATTATCAGAGCCTCACACGCTTTATGGATGAGGCATCTCTTTTCCACTTTCTCTCCCTTCTCTCATTTTTTTTTCTCTGATATACATGAGCAATTCAAAATAAGTAATACAGAAAAAATAAAAACATTTTTTTTACTATACTGATTTCGTACATGCACATATAAAGGAATTCTGTGCATAAAACCTGCTAAGACATCTCCATATTTGTGAACCATTTGCATTCCACACAGGACACAGACAGAGGTTCATTCTTTTGCTCACATGTGCTTGAGCTCACCCTGGGAGCAGCCCTGAGCCTTGCCAGGCCAGTGGCACCATGGAGGGCAGGGCACACAGAGAAAACCCCAGGGGCAACTCAGGCACTTCCCCTGCAGCAGACAGGGCACTAGTCCTCAATTTTGTCCAGAGTTCTAGGGCTATCAAGCTGGTGAAAAGCAGCTTGGCAAGGGACATGGAAAAGTCAAGTTTCTTGCACTAAATGTGATGGTTCCATTCCTGCATTCGTGGCTCCTGTCCTTGCATTCAGGCTCTGGTTTAAAGAAGTGAAAGTCATCCATGGAGGATGAACAGCTAATCCTCAACTCTATTTTAAGTCAGATGTGTAGTTCCTAAGGGGTGGAAGCAACACAAACACGTCTGATGTAAATTCCTAGTCTTACTTAGTTGGGTAGGGTCAGTTAAGCAAATTTAAGTCTTTCACCTCTCCTGAAACAAGAAGTAACATTTCCATCAGTTGTCAAAATAAACTTGTAAAAACTCAGGCATTACACCTCAATGACTGTAAGACCCTCCTTATGAACAAGATCTTTTACCAAGGTCTTGGGAATCAGCACATCAGAAACAAGCAGCAGAAGACAGATGCCAAGACAATCTGGACTTCCTGCAAAACAGGTTGAATGAAAACAACCCATTTCAGTGAGGAAAGAAATGGTTATTGCCTGAAGAGCCAATCCCGATTTGTTGTTAATTGTAATTTTTCATCAAATAGCCATAAAAAAACTACAAATCCAAGCTGCATACTGTAGATAATGGATTTATCCTTTCAGTTAACTTAAGCAAAACAAATGTTTAAGCTTTCCAGTAAATGCACACAAAACATGATGAAGATTCAATCACTGCAGTGTTACTAGGGCTGTGAGAGAAACTTTGGGTTTAAGTGAGTAACTCCTATGCAGTATCAAATTTTCGACAAAATGACAGCATTTCTCCATCAGTTTTCTACACTCTATCATTTAAAAAACTAGCACACTAAATGAAGAACAGCCCACAGGATCACTTTTTTTGACTTGTGGCCACTACTCTATATACAAAGCTTACATTTTCTTGGAATATGTGTCTTTGGGCTTACTTATTAGGTGATTAAACCTGACACATAGCTTAATGCCAGGCCACAGAACTTCAGCCAGTTGCTCCTGAAATTTGTTTCAGTTTGTAATTTCACTGTATCTGTATAATTTAATGTCAAAGGCTTTAGTTCTAAAAATAAAACCGAAAGTACTGAATCATCATTGGAAGTGAAGTATCACCTTGAGAATACTAGACACCAGTATGAAAAAATGCATATGCTTTTTGCAAGGCACTGGAAGAATTAAAAAAAAAAAAAAAAAAAAAAGATATTTTCCATTCTATTAAACAGACAAAAATGTATAATTTTGACGTACAGGACTTACAATATGTTAATCTGTATTATTTTAATGGAAATTGGTTAAGACACCTTAAAACACTGTCTATGACCAATGCCAAGGTGAAATACAGAGCGAAGAAAAGGCATCAAGGCATAGGTAGCAAAAGTTCACACAAAATGTTTTGTTTACTTATCTGTAAAACCCAGCCAAAGTGTTTTGATATGAGTAGCAATTGTGGCCCAAGTCTAGCCAGAGTTACACAAATGGATCCAGTGGGCCATGTGTATTATGGTGTCAGCTGTACCAGCAGTTTCCTGAGGAAAGGCAGAAACACTCAGTAATCTGACTATATACAATGTCCAACAGCAGAGAACTTCAGTGCATTTCTACCTCACCTAATACAAAAACAAATTATTAAATTTTATGAGAAAGAGACTCTTCCAAACTCAGCACAGATTAGTAGTTGTCTACCAACTGCAACTTGGTACCTCTGACCTGCTGGCTAGCACACAGCTCTCCCATGGAGCGCTTGTATGGAATAATTTCAACATTTCATTAAACAAACTTGTCATGCCAACCACAGATCGGGGTGACTTCAATCCCACACATCACTCTCAAGAATTTGCCAAAGGAGGTCAATGGATTTGACTGCAGAGAGAGCAAACATAGCTGGCTTCCAAAACAACCTTGCAAATGAGGTCTACTTTGAATTACTCCAGTGAAAATGATAACAAGTAACAATGTTTAGTGAGAAACAGGTCAGTTAGCCAATGGAAAGCTGTCACAATGAAGAAGAAGGTAACTCTACCATTTGCCCAAAGGCCGTACAAAGGACTTTCCAAAAACCACACTAATAAATCACAGCAGGCACATAGAAAGAGAGGTGCCATGTCAATGCCTGTTGAAACGAACTTGGGGAAATAAAAACCCCATGCACCATTTCTTATGTTTTCCTTCACCTGTCTTGTTCACCAGCCCCTCCACGTCTGTCCACCTCACCAACAAACAGACTGTCCCTTGAAGAAACAAACAATAAACTTGCAAACAGAAAAGCTGTTATTCACGTCATCCACGGCGGCTGGCAACATTACTGATTGTTTCATTTTCCATCTAGAAAAAAGAGTCATTTCAATGTTTATACCCCAGTTAAAAAAAAAAAAAAGGCAGAAAAAAAAAGACAAAAAAGTGGGCAGTCTCATCACAACCTCTAAAATGCATGGGAACAAACGACATTGAGGATACATAGCCAGCCCCACAGTCACACTGCCAGTCCATTAGTAGATTTCAAGGTTGTGATCTTTGAATTCCAAATCACTTGCCTACATAGAGATCAGCTCCCTCTCTTCAGGGATGACATCCAGAATAAAAAGAATCCCACAAACAAGTGAATCCATTAAGATTTTTTTTTTTAAAGAAAAACCAACTTACCTTCATTTTTTTATAAGAGGATTTTTCATTTGTAATTTGGAAGAATCATGACACATATCAGCAGAAATAGTTGGCATTTGTACTTAAGCTAACAATTGCAAATAGATTACACAACATTTTTTTGATCAAGGCACCAGATCAAGATCCAGAAGGAAAAATGGAAGTATAACAAATGGCACCAGATTTCAAACACCAGATTCAAGCAATATTGTATGGCATGAGTTATAAATAAGACAACCATGTCAATAACGCAGGGAGTTTACAAAACAGTTGGAATTACTTAATAATTAGCATTTCAGGTCAACTTGCAGCTATATCCTTCCCAAATTAGTGCTCACTATATTTAAATCATTTATTATTTTAAGATTTTTTCAGACATGGCTAGAAAATTCATTATAACACAAAACTTGTCAAAAACGAGCAATAATTTAGAAAAAAGAGACAGCTTGACCACATCCAAAAGCATGAACAATTGAGTCCAAAAGTATGAACAATTTTGGCATCTTAAATAAACTTTGCACTTGCACGATTAAAGAATCTGTCTGATTTTTAAAATTTAAAAGTATCTCTTCAGGTGTTTTTCAAAAGCGGCAATTGCACAATGGCCACCATGCACCACCTGCCCCGAGGACGACTGTGCCCCGCAGACTATGGTGCCAACAAGCCAACATTTTGAACACAATTTAAGACAGCCAAGAAGAGTCATGCACAGTGGTCGTTCTTAGCCTCAGTCCAATGCCCAGCAAACAGAACTTTCCTGGTCATTTCTTTGCGCCCACCAAAACTGATATCTCATGGTCCATCTTTGGTCAAACACAGCAACACATGAAGAGCGAGTACAGGCCGCAGCACAGTCTACAGGCCCAACTCCACCAACCCAACAGAACTTTCTCCAAAGTCAAAGGAAGTTTTTGGCAATCCCTTGAGACGCAGAGTGGTTCCTAAACTTCTCTCCTACTTCCAGGGATGATCCCTTCAAGATTGGCTTAAGCTACATTGTGAAGATGGGGAAACTTGCCAAAGCAATTAGCCATGATTTATCTGTCTTGGGAATACAGGCCCTCAGTCTACTTTCTAGTCTATCAGTTCAGCACCTCTGCTTGACAGTCAACTTGCCTAAAATACAAGCTCACCCAGGGCACCTTCCACTGACTTCTACAGCGTCTGTTCACTGATGGCATCACAGATGTAATTCCATTAATGAGAGATACATGTGCACCAGCTGCACAGTAAGACATCTTCTGTCAGGTGTCCTGAAGGCTATCTGCCTCCTTTTAACCTTAAGAGTTCCAGCCTCTGGATATATTTTTTTAATAGATCACTGTCTGGATGCATATTAACTATCAGATAAGGGCATTTTTGGTTTTGGGAGGCCACTTCTCTATCTAAGAGGCAAGAACAGCTCCAAAACAACAAAGGCTTTTCACTCCCAAGGATGACTTCTTGTAAAAATAAAAACAAGGAAGTTCAATCCAAGAGGACCATGATGCTCTTCAGTTAAGGGCAAGGATGTGAAATCGCCACACATAAGATAGGAAATTCAAAGTTCGGCTGTCACCTTGTTCCCTTCTTCACCCCAAGACCTCCCTCTCCCGTCAGCACACGCTTTGACCACCTCCCGAGTGACGAGTGAAGGATGGCGTGTCAGAGCCTTAACTTTCAATCTTTTTGGCTTCTCTCGCAACCTCAACCCTATCGTTGGAGCACGAAGAGCCGAGGAGTTTAAATTTTAATATTTTGCACCGCCGCAACTTGCTGCACGGCCAAGGCACACGATGGTGGCACAGGACTTTGGCATGGACGCAAATCCAAGAGGAAAGCCCCTCTGCCCTCCTCCCCACCCCCCCGGCCCGGACAGAGGCAGTAACTCGGCTTTGCTCACATTTTTGCACAGCGCCAGGCTCGCACTTCGACGTGCTCACTGCCGGGGCTGTCAGCGCTGCTCGCCCCATCCAGCACCCCCCCTTCTCCTGCCGGAGTCAAAGTGTTATGTGAACGTGGGGAAAGGACCGGGGGGAGCGCAGGCCACGGTAACACTTTGCCGTCTCCTCCGTTCAGTCACATTTCCGTCCTCCTCCAGCAAAAAACTGGGGAGGGAAGGGGGGGCGGGGGGCCAGGCTGGGCACACACGCAGGCGCTGGGCCCAGCGGGAAGGGGCAGCAGCCGCGGCAAGTGTGGGTGACAAGCCCGGCGGCGCTCCCGGGGAGCAACAAAAACGCT
>VWZS01005593.1:1597710-1709424 GCA_013397075.1 Rhabdornis inornatus
GTGACCGCCCTCCGCCGCCCCCCGAGCTCCGCTACCCCCGGGCTCCAACGTCGCCCGGTTCGTCGCCCTTCGGTCGCGCCATGTATAGCGCGGCCGCACGCGCTTCCTCCCCGTCCAAACTTCCTCGGTTGGATGCCTTTGCCGTAAAAGAAACTAAGCAGCCCTCGACGGTGGCTGCCAACACCGGATATGTGCCTTCCATCTCCCGGCTGACTGTGTTTGCCAAGCCGGGAAGGCCCTGCCAGGGCCTCCGTGGGATGATGGGCCAACAGAAAGTAGCTGAACTGTTGACTTGCTTGTGAGTCCATCGCTAGTTATACCCTGCAACCTGTTCTTGTCACCTCGTGTGTCATCTGGGGCTGCCTCACTTGAGGTGCTGTGTAGCGAGCCATTAGCTTGCTGAATGGAAGGCTTTGTTATGTAAAGGTAGATGTAACGAGTTACTTCTTCGAGAGAAAATTCTTCGAGGCGTAGTTTACGATCTCAAAAGGGCTGAAGGGTGGGACAAAACCAGTGTCAGGACAGGAATGCCAAACTGTGTTCTGTCATACTACAGCGTTTGTTCCAGCGAGTGTTTCCATTTCCGTGCCACACCAGGGAGCCATTCTCTGCCACAGAACAGCACAGGTTGACGCAGCGTTCGTCATGTTTGTGTAACCGACCAACCCATTGAGTCAAACCGCTTTTGATCAAAGTTTTTTTTTTTTTCCAAAGTCTTTTGAAGGTCTTTCTAAAAAACTGGTCTCAAGTGTTCTACTTTGATGGACAAGTTTTGGACCGTCGTCCAGCAGATACTCATTTGGAAAATGTTGGTCCATTTATGGGCTTTGGATGATTTATGTAGAGAGAGCTGGAGATTCCTTTCTCAGACTTGATTAATCTGCCCATTCTTTATGACAAATATGACACTGTCTCCAAGGTCAACATCCTTCATCTGGAGAACTGAAATTCTCTACTGGTCTTCGAGATGGACATCATTTGTGCAGATAAAACATCTAAGAACTTTCATACTTTTCATAGTTTCCTAATCTTCTAACTAGTCTACAAAAAGGTTTTTAATCCACTCCTTGATATCTTTAAGGGCTAGGATTAATCTCAGGTGGTGAAAGAGGGGGTCGTTCAGTGACAGTAGCAGGATCATTGGTTGAAGGATGGGCCTACATACAAAATTAAGATGGTTAAGATGTAGTAACTCTGTGACTGCCTTCTGGAGATGAGCATTTAATCACCATTGCTAGGAACTGGGACAAATCATTTTTGAGCTGTACACCATACAGCATACAGTCACTGTTGTAGCCTCCCTTTGAAGGACAGTCTTTGAAGGTAATTGGTATTCACATGATAGCGAAGAGATGGCAGCAGTGGTTGCTGAAGATGTTACTTTGCTTTGCAAAGGCATAAAAGTAGAACATCTTATTCTGTACTAAGGGTCTCACCATTGCAGTAAACCATGTCTTAGGCATTTTTAGTATTTCAAGGAAAGAGCCAAAGCTCAGTTAACACTAGTTTTTAGTGTTCTGACCATGCTCCACAATTCATCTTCAGTGAAAGAATTTCTTCTTTTACAGATATTCATTGCTTGCATTGCCATTAATTCTCTTTTGCCTTCCATTCTAACCTTTTGTCCTTGTTGCTTGGTAAGACTTTTCAGGAGAATCAATCACATTATTCAAAAATACCATGTGACAGTGCCATGGTTGAAGCATCTGAGAGGTACCCAGTTTTTGTGATGGGTTTTTGCAGTTGTATTTTGCTATGTATTTTTCCATGTTAGCTTGCTCTAATCTTGCTTTCTCTAGAAAAAAATCAAGTTGTCCAAATGTTGCATGATACATTGTCAAAATCATTGTTTCTTTCTTATTTTTTAAGATATTTCATACATTTCTCGCTGAGGGCAGGACACATCAGATTTCAACAATATTTTGTTTGTTGCCAACTTCCTACATGGCTTTCCTAACATTGCACGTAAATATTTTCAGAAGAGAAGTTGTATGGAATGCAGTAACGGAGCAGTCTAGGAAGACTGGAAAACCAGGCTGCTTTGAGTTCTGACAGTGGCATCAAATGTTTTCAGAGGTGGTTGAACAGCCTCGGTTAATCCACCTTGGGAAAAAGCCAGACAATATCAGCCAGGTGGGAAGTTTTGCAATGTGCATACAGAGCCTCCAGTTTGAAGTGGACAGTTGCCTTAGTGGCAGTCCTGGTAAAGTCAGGAGGACAATTGTTCTCCTGTTTAGCAGAATAAAGAATGTTCTAATTTATGAGCAAAATATAGATAATGGAATCTAGTTCATTTGAAAGGTCAACTTGATTTTGACCTCATTGTGTGCCGCTGTAATGTCTATAAAGATCTTCATAGATGGTGGAACAGCTGAATTTGAAATAGTTGTGGGAGTAGGTCACAGCTAGCTGAAAGTTTACAGTATTGAAAATACAGAGATCTGTATTGGATGGGAATGGGTCTACATCTCTTAGGATTTGCTCTAACTGAGGGATCACAGACGTATTTGATATGCAGAGATTTATCCACAAGATCATAACTCTTCATAATAAAGTAGCTATCAGTAACTTGTGTTTGGTTATGTTAAGGTGATTATCTGCCTTTTAGTATTTGGGAGTAAGGCTTAGAAAGGAAGCATTTAGTCATTGAGATACAGCCAGTGATTAACTACAGGATTTCAAAAGGTAGGATTGATATGGCTAAATGGGATGGTCTGTGCTCTGGGCATTAACACAGGATCCAATCATCCTATGCACTTTTTCACAATCAAAGGAAAGATAGTCAGCATCGTTGGTAGAATTCCCAGCATGCTTCATCTCATCCTAATGCAGATGCCTATGTCTGGTCAGCTGAATCAAAGTAATTTATTTATTTTGTTGACTTATTGGTTTATTTTGTTGACTTATATTTTGTTGATTGGAATTACGTCACCTATTCTGCAGCTGCTTAGAGAAAGTTGAGATTAATCCTACCCATGTTTCTATAATCCAGGCATTCTTGATCTAAGACAACTGGATGGTTTAAAATTCTGTAATGGCCAAATTATGTTGACAGTTTGCACCTAATACTTTTTGCACCTAATATTTTTTCTGTCCTATTTTGATCCTATGCTTATTTACCCTCAGCTTCTGGGGTGTGGCTTATCCTTGTAATCTGTTATTCTTTGTAAATTCTGTCTCTCTTAGTTCCTCACCTCTTCCTCGTCTCCATCTCAGTCTGTTTTCTTCTAAGTGGTCTGAGATATTTAAGTTGAAATGGAGAAACAGAAGTGAAAAAAGTATTCTTGCAATCTGTACTTCCAACACTCCAGAGTTGAGGGTTATGTTTCCCTGTTTTGTAGTGCAGGCAGATAAAAGGGCTTGGTTTTCAACACATGGAGGAAAGTGGGATCACTTGAAGGAACAACTGTTGAACAAGATTCTTCACATGAAAGTCTGGGAGGGAGTACCTCCTATTTCTCTAAACCGCTGAGACATTCCTTCCATTGATCTGAAAAACATTGATTCTAGATTAGATTAAGACAGCGACGCAATCAAGTTTAAATAACTGGAGAAAGGAATGGCAATATTTAGAGTAATATATTCTTGGTAATTTTTTTGACTGATATTATGATATTTAGTTCTTCATTGATAAGTTTCTTTCCTCAAATTTTTGCTTTCAAAGAATGTGATCAATACACAGTTTCCTTGTGGACTTCAATGATAGACTCAATATAGCCATTTTTTTTAAGAAACAATAATTTTTCTTTGCAATATGCCTATTAAATAAGGGGGTGGTTTTATCCATTCTCTACCCATGTAGAACTAGAACATGAAATTACAGAAAATATTTTCAGAGTTGTCCACTGATTTTTACCATTCAATTAAAGAGGCCTAGATTTAAAAACTCAAGAGAATATAGTACCCTTTATATTTAAAGTTGCATTTCATTGATACTTGTTACAGGTGTAAATACTAGATGCTATTGTACCTCTAGCTAGATACCCAATATCTTGAATTGTCTTTCCAAAGTTATATTTAGAATTAATGTTTGACTATCTTTTAATGGCTTGCTTAGTATCAAACAGAAGTTTTACAACAGAAATAGGACTAAATTACATGGGACAGAATGCACATTTTATCCACAGGACCTGCTTTTCTCTTTGTGCATTCTCCTGACGCTTTCACCACCTGCCTTTCTAGTTCTGCAACACTTGGAACTGGAATCTTACATGCAGCAACTTCCATCAGCAACAGACATAGATAGCCCTGACTATGGGCACTGTGAAGCCAGTGCTAACAGGGATGAGATCAATATCTTTAAGTCCCTGGTTAGTCTACATATATTCTACACATTTCTGATTTATTCCTAGAAGAGGATTTGTGCTTTGAATGAGGCAAAAGCACCACGGAAAAGGCAATTCGAACAGATGACTAGAGAACACGCAGAGAAAGTGAAGATGTACCAATATTACCTAACGTAAAATGAGTTTATGTTTGAAAGCCTCAAACTGGAAACCTAAAATAAAAAGAATATTGTGCAGTCGCATTGCTTGCCCTTTCAGGTCACCAGCAGAGTTTAGATGTTTACATCCACATCAGAGATAAAAGCTTTTAGCTACCTCCTTGAACTCCTTGGCTCTATTCAAAGTAGTACTGTTTTACCACTGGAATGTAGCTTCCCTTGCCTTGGTGAGGATAACAGGTTTATATAAGAGGTAAGAAAACAAAATCCTGGCTTAATAGTTGGGTTGGGATGGGAGAATGGTGTGAAGATGAAGGATAATTTTATCCTTATAGAACTCTTTAAATGTCTGATCAGCCATAACAATTTGCTCATTCTCATAGTCAATATAATGATCATTATGAAGAGTGCATTACCTGAACATTAAATTAGGGAATGTCCTCATCACTTTTTGAAAGGAGGTGTCATAATCTAAGAAAGCTGTAGGTTGAGGACTGATGCAAATGTAGGTACTGTGTCTGAAAGACAGACATTCTTTGCTTTTCTCTTTGAATTTGTAATTTGCATTCTCATGACTAAGTACACTTTAGAATGAGTAAGTACATGGAGAATAGGGACATCTGAAATTCTGTGTTTTTACAGAGATTGCAGAGAGCCTTTCAGATTTTTGATGAAGAACATATTCTCTTACAGCTCATGCAAGATATTTTTTCAGAGAGAACTTTGCTTTTTTTTCTGCCTCTTCTATTTCTATTTACAGGTTGACTTTTCAAGAGTGTAAATATCTCCAGCATTTTTTTTTTCTCAACATGGCCTATCAAGACTTTTCCAAATCCTATAACCAGTGTTTTCCAGTGAAGAGAATGTTAGTTTGGGTGGTAAACTGTTAGGTGTTTTCCTTTAGGAAAATAAGGACATTTGTAAACATTGAGAAAGAACAGAGTGTTTCTTCTGATAATTGGAGAAGGACTAAAAACCATCATTTTTTTTTCCATTCAGATGAGAAGAATAAAAACACCTAACAATCTTTTCTTCTTAAATAACCGAAAAAAGGAAAACTGAACAATGTAGAGTTATCTTCTAAGGCAATAGAAATGCCTTTTTATGAATAAACAATATGAACTAAAGATCTATAGATTTTTTTCAGTTTGGAGATTCAACACCAATTTACTGGAAACAGCCATGAGATGCGAAAAAAACCACTGTAATCAACAATACTAATGACATGTGGTACAAACCCCAAATGATTCACACAGAAACCCCCTGACAATAGACAATACCCAGCCGCTCCCTCTGCCACGCTATGCCCACTCGGAAGGGAGCGCTTCCCCGTCCCTGGAAGATGATGTGAGGTGGTACAGAATAACCTCTGAATCCTAGCCATGCCCCTCCTGGCACTGCAAAAATTACCCTGGTCCTGGCCAGAACCAGGACAATTTAGTCTTTCTGTAATCATCATCATCTAGATTTTTTCAGTAGACTGCAGTGCAGCCTAGTTCTACCAGTACTTCTTACCAGAAGCTTGACTCATGTAAGAATATTATGCTAATGTTAGGCTTAGTGCTTCATAAACTTTTCACCAAACTGTGCACACTGGCTTCAGCAGAGAGAAGGGAAAGTAAAATGTATGCTTGATTCATCATTAGCCTGCAGATTTCACTGTGGATTCAATATAGCCTGAACAAAAATAATATTGCATTCTGTAAAGGAAGAGGTGCAAAAGGTAAGGAATCTTTAGTGGCTTGTCCTAGAGATGATTCATAAACAGTTTCCTTTTGGAGAAAAGTGTTCATGTCAGTATATAGCTTGGTAAAATTGTGAAAAAGTGGAAGAGGAAGTGGTCTGAATGCCTTTCATTTTGTTTCCTTTCTGTTGTCTAAAGGGCTTACTGATTTGACTGAGGGTCCATAGATGAATTAATGACCTTTTGCAATAATTGTGGCAATCTGAAAGATAAAAACTTTGCTATAGCTTCTTAAGACTTATTTAGCACTGGCACTGGAAATTATTTCCTAGGGATGGGCTATGACAGTATGACCCTTTAACACAGAAGCTTAAGTCAACAGTCTACTCCTGGGTCAGTTTACAGATGGAGATTTTGCAGCTGAGAATTGATGGATCTGAAATTGCAGATTCATGCAATTTTAATCTTTTCAGGTAGCCCCCAGTAACAAAGGCTGGCACATGCAGTCAATAGCCTTGTTGTTTAGACTGGCGGCACTGGAACAAAAGGCCTTGTTCCAGAAGTTCGCCTGTATTAGGATAGGCTGAATTCTACTGGATTTGCTATGTTATATTTTAGCAGTTGCTCACTGGCGATCATTTGGTATCATAATACAAGTTTTGCTATCAATAGACACGGGTAAATTCACTACTAAACACTTTACTGGGTTTTGCCAACAAGCCTCTATGTCATCTTGGGCTGTGTTCATTGTCCTCACACAAGGAGGTCGTGTTTTAGAAGGGCATGGATATGTTTCTATCAGTCTTTCTACAGGAATGTAGTGGGGAAAGAGTTTTCCTCTAGAAAGTCAAACATACAAAGTCACAATTACTATATTTTATTTTGGTATTAATTATTTTGTCTTGCAGCACATTCATTATTTTTAAAAGCAACAAAATAAAGTTAATAAATCAAAATTATCTCAACTCATGCCTAATCAAACAGAGAAATTAACTAAATGCCTGTGGTAGTTTCGGCTGATGTTATTGTATTTTTGTCATCTTGGCTTGCTGAAGTGAACATAGTTTGAACACAGTTTGAAAGGAACTCCTGCCTTTAAAAGTTACTTACATCTAGCTTTTGTAATTTTACCAGAAGATCACAGGCAGCAGTGAGGAAAATAAGTGAGCAAAGGAGATATCAAGACACTCCAGCGAGTACTTTCTCAAGGAGTAAATCCACTGCCAGGTTGTATTGTTGGCACATCCCAATAATGAAAACTACAAAAGCTATTCAAATAATAACATTTTTTTTCAAATCATTCTGGGAAAAAAGAAATAAAGAAACAAACAAGCAAACAAAAAAACCCCGAACCCAACCACAAACTGAATCTTTTCAGATGAAGTGTTCCTTCAAAGAATTCATCAAAGGTCATATAGTGAAAAGTTGCAATCCAAGTGGTTTAAAGTCAGCAAAGATATCAATGTAAAATGTTTTATACTAGAAAGCGTCAAGCAGCATTAACTGTAGGCATGACTACATGTATTGGCCATAATAAAACGGTGTAACTATGCCCAAAGATGCAATCTTAGATCATCACAGGCATACATATTATAAAGTTCTTTACAATAAATATGGGATGATGCCATTCCTCAAAAATAGCATATTTATGAATTAGTCATGCAGGTAAGCCCAAATGAGTGCAGAAGATAGTGTCTTTCTAACATCATAGTGTTACATTTTTTTCCATATAATGCATATATCACAGAGTAACTATTTGAAAAGTATTTGAAAATTTGTAAAAACAGCATTGCAATTGTTGTCTGAATTTTTTTAACTAGTAAAGGCTGCTGTAATTAACTTGACTGCGATAGTTCAAGGTTCAGACAAGATCTGCAAAAAACCTCAGAACTACTTGAAATTGTTTCTGTGTATGGAAGTGGTTCTGAAGTGCAATAAAGGATTTTCTACACCTACGAAGTCTGGAGCACTGGGATTTCCCAAAGGAATAGACTTTTTTTGCTAAAAGCTCTGGAGAATGGCAAGGGAAAAAAACCCTGTCAAACATTAAAAATGTATCAGAAATCATTTATATTTCTTTAAACTGTCTCAGTCCAGAGCAGAGAACAGTAACTGTTCATCTTCCTGGCTCTATTCAGAGACTCTGTCATGTGGAACATGTCAAGGAAACTGGAGATGGCATCACAGAAGAAATTTCCCTGCTTCTGTAGGAAACAGGAGAAGCCAAGGGCTCAGGGCTTATTTAAAATTCTATTCTTTATATTAGTTGTTCTTGAGCATACTTGAAACATGCCAAAGAAAATCACCAGCAAGTGGCATATAGTAACATTAAATAGATTTTTATGCTTAATGGACATACTCCATTAGTCAGGTGATAATACTGTCATCGGCTTCAAAGGTCAAAGTTTTATGAAGCAACTTCTAGAGTGAGCAAATATAATTTTGCTGAAGATAAGTATTCGTCCATAGGCAAAGAATGTATATGTATTCGAGGGGTAATAAACACAAAAGTGTTGTGGGGTTATTTTTTGCAGAGAGTTACAATTGTTGGAGTAGACAGTTAAAGTTGGTATCAGCCTTTTCCAGAGTCCAAACATGTAATTTCCAATATTACAGGAGTGACTTCACCTCTGGCTCCTCTCTGACTTGTCTGATGCTGAGTTTGTGTGCCATCTTGCTTTTCTTTTATTTTCAGTCAGGAGGCAAGTGCTATCCTGTATATACCACTGTCTATTGTGCTGCACATCTGACTGATTTAGGCACTTGTTTCTCTTTTGATATTAACAAACAGCTCCTTGAAAGAAGACGTCTTTATTTAGCAGTTGGAATAAAGCATGAGAGAAAAGGAGATTTTAGGAACACCGAAGAGCCTAAGCACATATTTAGTTCAATTTTGGTTAAGGTCCAGCTGGAACCAATCCACTGCATAGGGACATGCAGAAATAACATAGTCATGCTGATAGTCATTAAATGGCTACACACAATTCCTTCACCACCAAGGACAGACAACCTCTAACAACTGACAAAATCAGCTCTGAAAAGGTATATTGGCTCAAATAACCTGACTTACCGGAGTGAGTTTAAAAATCAGTGGGGATATTAGTGATGGTACTGCTCCATTGTGGGAATACTCTCATCCACAGAAGGTTAACCCAGGTGTTCACATGTCTGTATCTGTCACCTGGCTGGAAGTGAAAATTCACATCAAGATCTGAAAGTCATGTGTCCAGTGCCTTATGTATAGTACAGAAACTTCATATTAAAAACAGATCCAGATTCAGCATGAAAAATTATTCAAAGGCACACCTGCACTTGTCACTGTCACATTCCTATTACATTGTGTAAGAAGAAAACTGACTACAATACTTTTGCATCTATCTGATATTCTAAGGTCAGTTAAAACGTGTTCAGTGTTATCATGGAAATGTCACATAAGGAAATATAGTTTTCTTAAAGCTGAAGAGAAGAATAGCTGTAGGTATGTTTTCAACAGAGATGAAACAACACAGTAGTTATTGAAGATAAATATATATATTTTCAAATTCCACTCTCCATGTTCTTGTTTATTCTGGCCACAGAAGTCCTTGCCGTCTTCCAACATGGGCACCTTCTCAGTAACATGAAACACAATTACATTGCTGCTGATGAAAATGTAGCAGTGAACAATATAAGTAGTATCATTTTCTGTCCAACTGGTTAAGGAAAATTTTTGACCCTGTCAGCTAATTTGGAATCTCAGGGCGTGGGGGGAATTTATGAAACTGAAGATTAATAACCATACTCTATGCAATTCCTGACACTGAAAAATACTTAAAACAGCATTTGCATGGCTTTTTGGATCTTTGGGTTTTGAATTGCAGCCCAAGGTAAAAATTTGTTTTGCATTCTAGGATATAAAGAGAATAATTTTTGTTTTCAGTTGAATATAAACCTTAAAGCAAGACACTTATGCACATACACAGATTTTCCCCTTCTCCATAAATAGTCTTCAACATGTAGACTGATGTCCTGCTGATTCAGGCTTGCTGAAGAAATGCAATTTCTATTTAAATCTTGTTGGGGAATTATAAATATTTTTTTGGGAAGTAATTGGCAAAAATTAAAAGTCTCCACATGGATATTAATTCAGAAAACAATCATACAACTGGAAAGAGAGAAAACAATTCCATTCCTTGTGGAATTTCAAGTTCTGGCTGTTAAGAGTCTACTAAGGTAGAAGTTGATGAGAAATTTAAGTTTTTGGATTACTGACAAATGGTAATCAAGCATCAACATAATTTATTTCTAAGTCTTCAACTAATAGACAAAATCTGAACAATCAGATTGTCATTTCTTGGGGTGTTTTGGGCTTTTTTTATCACCTTGTCTTCTGTGGTCATAATTGTGAAACAAATCCTGTAATGTAGACCCATGTCAGCTTTGCTTAAATTTGTTCTCATCTCTTCTCTCCTGCATGCAACAAAATCAAGAGAATGTTTGTCTACAGTTTTTCTCTTAGTGACAGTAGTAATTAGAGATATAGCATCATAGAGTCATAGAGTATCCTGAGTTGGAAGAGAACCACAAGGATCATCAATCCCAACTCCTGGCCTTGCACAGGACACCCCAAGAGTCACACCATGTTCCTGAGAGCATTGTCCAAACACTTCTTGAGCTCTGTCAGGCTGGTGCTGTGACCACTGCCCTGGGGAGCCTGTTCCAATGCCCAGCCACTCTCTGGATGAAGAACCTTTCCCTGATATCCAACCTAAACCTCCCTGACAGAGCTTCAGGCCATTCCCTCGGGTCCTGTTGCTGGTCACAAGAATGAAGAGATCAGTGTCTGCCCCTCCTCTTCCCCTCACAAGGAAGTTGTAACTGCAGTGGGCTCTCCCCTCAGTCTCCTCCAGGCTGAACAGACCAAGTGACCTCAGCTGCTCCTCATGTGGCTTCCCCTGCAGACCCTTCACCATCTTTGTAGCCCTCCTTTGGATGCTCTCTAACAGCTTTATATCCTCTAATATTGTGGCTCCCAGAGCTGCCCCCAGCACTGGAGGTGAGGCTGCCCCAGGTCAGAGCAGAGCGGGACAATCCCCTCCCTTGCCCAGCTGGCCATGCTGTGCCTGATGCCCCCCAGGACAGGGATGGCCCTCCTGGCAGCCAGGGCACTGCTGGCTCGTGTTCAACTTGCCATGGACCAGGACCCCCAGGTCCCTTTCGATGGGGCGGCTTTCCAACATCTCATTCCCCAGTCTGTCTGTACATCCAGGGGTGTTCTGTCCCAGGTGCAGAATCCGGCACTTTCCCTTGTTGAACTCCATACAGTTGTTGATTGCTCAGCCCCCTAATTTAACAGGTTCTCTCTGAAGGGCCTCTGCCTTCAAGGGAGGTAACAGTCCCTCCCAATTTAGTGTTGTCAGCAAACTTAATATTCCTTCAAGTCCTGCACTCAAGCAGTTTATGAAGATATAGACAAGTGCTAAGCCTAAAATGGATCCCTAAGAGGAACCCTGGTGTAAAAGACTAAGACTAGTCAGCTTTGACTTTCATTCAGAGATGAACATTCTCAGTCAGATTTCATTGTGAATAGAGTTTTCAGGCACTTCTAAGTTTTGAGGACCTCATTGACTCTTTAAGACTCCTTTTTTTCCCCTGGCTTTTGCAAGAGGCTGTTACTCTCCTTTAAATGGCATGAAAGTAATTATTTTCAAGATCTTTTCAAGATCCTTTCAATCTGAAGAGAAAAAATATTATAATTTATAATAGTGATTATCATTATTGTTAGAAAAAAAAGTTAATTTTTTTTCAAAATGTGATTTGAGAAATAAAGTTCCATATACTTTTTCCTATTCTGTTTAGACTGTGGCATCTCAAACAGTAGGTGATATATCTTCTGATGTCAGGAACTTAGTCCATTAAATTCTAGAGCAGTACAGTTGCAGTTCAGTATTCACTAACAGTATTGTGGAAGCTCACACTGCCACCACTGTAAGTGATCTTGCTCAGAAAGCATATTTTAATTTAGTTTAATTTTTATATGCACTTGAGTTAGAGTACATAAGTTTTGTTATTTTTGCAACCCTAACCAAATAATTAATTTAAAAAAAAAATCTTTCTAGTTAAGTCTGATATAGATAATTTTTAACTAAGACTCTTTTCACACTGACTTTTTTATACTTTTGCTATGTATAGAATGAATCAAGAAATATGTAATAGAGGTTTCCATCACTGTCCATACTACCAAGCTGCTATACAGTTGTGGCAAATAGCTTTGACATTTCTGGTTTTCAAAGTGTGAATAATGTGAAATTTGCTCTTTAGAGATTTTCTGTTGATCTTTTCAGATATAATCTCCAAGTGCAGGTGGGCATGACATACCTTGTGACACATTCAAACTATTTTACCAGATAATGCAATGCATTCACAGAAAATAATGACACTTGGCAAAAAAGCCTGTACAGTTTGTTCTGACACTTTCCCTGAAGCTTTTTCTAACTCATTCTGTGATACAGTAGTATCCACCGAATCTCCTTTCAAGTTGCAGCTCAACAAACCTTTCAAATGTGTCAGTCTTGAGGTTTTTTACTTCTCATTAAGTGGGCTTTTACTCACTTGGAGCAACTACAGTAGTGGTGGAACCATTTTCTAAAACTTACTAATATTCGCAGGTATTTCAGAGAGCCTGCAGTATTGCTGACAACTCATGAAAATTGGTGTAAATATTTTCTTCCTCATCCCCAAGTGAGTCTACCTTTTGCTCAAGCAATTTACAACTTCCACAAAATCATTTTGGTTGTGTTTTTGTTGTAAGTTTCTGTAGTAATGATTTAGAGGGGATTCTTTTGATCAATACACATTCAGTTGCAGTTATCCTTCAATGCATTGTCTGCTGCAAGATAGGCATATTAATTGTGTT
Source organism: Rhabdornis inornatus (assembly GCA_013397075.1). Taxonomy (NCBI): domain Eukaryota; kingdom Metazoa; phylum Chordata; class Aves; order Passeriformes; family Rhabdornithidae; genus Rhabdornis; species Rhabdornis inornatus. Next base: position 1,610,734 of record VWZS01005593.1, read on the forward strand.
TCACGTAAATCACATATATAACAGTTTCAAAACACAGAAAAATGAACATGTTCCACAATTAAATCACTAGAACAAGTCTCTGATGAAAAGAGCTCTAACTCAATCTTGGTAAGTCCTACAATGTGTCTCTTCTGCTATGTGCCAGAGATAGCAACAAAGGCTGAAGTGAATTAATCCTATTGCTCTATCTTAAAGACAAAATAACTAAATCCTAGAGCCTTCCATGTCCATTTCATGCAGTTAATTTTGGGTCTGAAAATTGAAACTAAACCTTGTTAGTTATCACTATAAATTACGTTTCTCCATCTACAATATCCTTTGAGAACATGAATACAACTGTCCTGTATTTGGAGAAAAGTGGGAATAATTATTGTACAAACAGCACAAGAACTTTGCATCATGCATATGCTCAACCTCAGAAGTGCAAATAGAAGTCCTCCTACTCATCAATCTGCTTGGCTTTGGTGATATGAAGAGTAGCAAAGGGAGGGCCTCTTCTTTTCTGGTCCAATCTAAAGAAAATCACTTCTGTAGAGACCAAATTATTTGAGCAACTAGCTGGTTCAGTATTCTGCTCTGAGCCAGGCTATGACCAACATGACGGGTGGCGACGTCATCTATCACACCTTTGGTGACAAGCCCAATAATTCTCCCAAGTCCACTCTGCAAATGCAGCTCCAGCTTGCTCCAGTCAAATTCAAACTCACTTTATGCAGGTGCACAATCTCCAAGTAGATACGCCCGTACAAAGGAAATGTTTCCTCCATGAGTTTGTTGATAATGAATTTAGTTACCAAACCAAAGTCCACTTCCTGTAAAGGCAGAGTGATTCTGTTGACTTAGAGCCATCTTTTGCAAACTTCACATATTTTCCCTAATCAATTATTCAAATTTTATTAAAATTTATACAATTCAATCAAATTCTAAGCACAGCAAAATGAATTCTGTAAATGGAATTTCAAGTAATTAATATAACGGTTATTTTAAAAAGCTGACTGGTACAGACTATTCTCTTTCTCCCTTAGAGTGAAAAAGCAAATATTTTTGCATTATTTGTAGTGTTACAGAGACATTATAATTAATACAATACAAAGAGTGCTTTTTGCTTTGCAGGTGCCAATAAGCAACCTCAAGGGAATATTCAAGAATCCTTGGTGTGTTTAGAGTTTTATTGCAGGCAAGCTGTATGATATAAGTGCCTTTCATTTCACTCTCTTTCAGCTATGGTGCCTTTCATTGCTTGCTTATACCTATAAAATACACATGCCTCTTTCTCCTTTTTTCTCAGTCTTTCTAAAATACTTAATCAGAGATTTAAACGAGTTTATATTCTACTATGCGCACACAGGAAACCTTGAAAGAACGTTATGAGAGTTGCAAAATCAAAAACTCTGGAGCTGCTTTGAGGGAGCTCTATTTTATAGCTGTTATGATACTGACTTTAGTTATACAATTACATTTTGGCTTTCCACAAGGCAATTTTAATTCCTTATTTCAGAATCCTTATTTTACAAGTTTCATTACCTGCTAACTCAGATGATTTTTTAAATTTTAGTGCTTTTATAGACAATTAAAGAAGCAAATGAAACACAAGATCTTGTGTGGCACCATGCAAATTGCAGCATTACCATTCATTAGCAAGGTTAAAAATTTTAGTTACAGAAAGGAGGTTCCTACAATTCAATTAGTGAGTAAAAGTATCAGTAAGTTATCCCCTCTGTAAAGTCCATAAATGGCAGGGAAAGAAGGTGTCATTTCAAGGTTGGTATAAGTGAATGTAGGGCCAGAGAGTCCAAAAAAAATGAGAGCGGAGATATTCCCTGTGTTCACATCTGTTTCTGCTGCAGCTTCTGCCATTTTAACTTTTGTCGACATGAGCACTTGAGTGGCAACTCAGTAAATCAGATCAGCTTGCTGATCTTACTGAAAGCTATTCCTGAGAAATAGTGTCCTGTGTCTGACTAGCTCAGTGAGCTGCATCACCTCCTCCTGTGGGTCCACACTCCTTAATAGTGAAGCAAGGAAGGGGCAGCCAGAGACAAGAGAGAATGCATGCTCATTTTTTTCTGTGGGAGTGTGATCTCAAATCCACTGAAGACCAAATACTGACTTACTCAAACTTTAATGACTTTCACAAGTGTTTGCTGACAGCAGAATTGTGTGAACAGTCAAGAAACCTGGGTTCAGGTCTAAGTGCTGCCAGGGTGTGATCTACTAGAGGACTTTGTTCACCACAGGTAGATTTTTCTCTCTCCATCCACTCAGATCAGTCTTTCTGGTTCTTTTTTTTTTCTTTAGAATCTGAGTATAGTCTCTCTGTCATTCACTTACTGCCAAAGTGGTATGACTGCAATTCCAGGATTCTTCCTGCAGGTCCAGACCCCCAACCCCTATGTTGGCTGTGGCTCACCAGCAGGTTCCCGCTCTGGTTAGAGTGCTTAGCCATTTGCAGGATTAGGAGCCCTGTCTCCCTGCTCCCTATTCTGTATAATTCACTTCAAACACACGCACACACATGCAAAATCACAGCTGCTTCTCTCAGTCCTGCTACAATTTTCCACGAGCATGGTTGTCCTTTCCACTCCCAACCTCACTTCATTCCTTCAACTCTTGCTCCAGTTTCCTCATTTAGTCTCAGGATTCCCTTCAACTTCCCATTATGTTTCAGCCTGCTCATCTGCTAGCTATCTTAGTCCCAAATTCGCTTTTCTGAAGCTGATACGCTTTTCTTAATTTACCAGTAAGAACAATCAGTTGTCTTGTCCCCAGAGTACATCGAAACTCCCCCAGCCCAAGCTTTAGCTGCATTTTGGCATTTCTGACATACTGTCTTTCCTGTTTTTTAAATTTGTTTCATTCAGGTTCTTTCTCTGGTACTGAATCGTCAGTGCAAGACCATAGAGAGGAGTCTTCCTGTCTCCAGCTCTGATGCTGGCTCCTGCAGTGCTCCACAGCAACCTGGAGCAGTAACGACAGGGATTGTCCAGCTCAGCACCTCAGTGAAGAAAGACTCTTAAGGGACTGTAGCTGTCAAATTGTGGTGAGGCACTGCTGGGCATGAGCAAAGAGTGGTTCTCATAAAAGGCTTATCATTGTGGCAGTTCATCAGGGAGATTACAAACGGCTCATCCCTGACACAGAAGCTATTTTGCTGCCAAATTTTGAGTCACTCACCCACATAAGAAATATATGAGAATCTCATATAAATAATTTCAGTATTTTAAGCAGGTCACAACAATTTAAAATAAATGCATTTAATAGAAGGCATCACTTATCAACTGGTAATCTATTTATTCCTCAGAGGAAAGTTAAGAAAAATACATAATACATTACTTTCTAGTGAGGTTTAGGAAAAAACTGCTTAGTAATCATCTAACATTTTTCACTATAATGATGAGAGGAAGACATTTCGTCAGTCACTAATGAATAGTTATTTTACAGTGGAAATATAGTATAAGTTTTTGTCACAACAGTTTTATTTCTGTTTTAAAAGAGTTACATGCTAACTTATTTGCATTTGCATGGCAGAGAATACACAGACCATCAGCTACTGCATTTATCTGAAAGCTGGTTTTCTAAGAAGCATCCTGGCTTTGTTCAGGTCTTTTCCACTGCAGTCTTGCTACCTGATTGAATCCTGTTTGTCTACATGGAAGAAAATTGCTTTTTATATTAATTATATAGTTGTGTATTATAAGGCACTTTCTCATAAGGAAATTCCTCATTTTGGAAATGAAAGAATGTTTATATTTGGTAGCTTGATAAATTACAGATTATGTGATATATTTTATTGGAGTTTCTCTAATGACCTATAAATCTGTGAAATAATTTCGAATGAAATTAATGAAAGGCTAAAGATCTCAGAGTTCCCTAAATTGTAGTGAAAATCAGTAGCAAGGTAGCTAATCCCATGATGCTGCCTCTGAGAGAAGGACTGTGGTGTGGCTATTTAGGGACAAAGGACTGAAGCAAATAGAAAAGCTTCCTGAGTACTCCCCCCGCTCACTAAAGAATTTATACGTAGCTTAACCCCCGTCTCAAGGTAGGCAATTTAAGAAGTAATTTTTTTGTTACAGAGACCCTCAGTAGTTGCTTGACATATTCAATTATGTGTTTATTTTCACTTTCCTGTTATCTTTTAAAAAACTTAAAGGCCATCTGGACTCAGATTTGGACTTACCCTTTTCCAGAAGGTTTGTTTTAATTTGAGATTCTAGGGGAAGTTTCTTCTGAAACAAAATCTAAAACCTTCGTGGATTTTTCTCCCTCTGTGTTAGAATAAAACTAACTAACTAGATGTTACATTCCAGTAATTTTGGACAAAGAATTGAATTTGGCAAGGTTATGACTCTTGAAAAATCCGCTCAGTAGTTGTTAGGCTTTCTTTGGAAAAACCCAGAGAGCATTGCTAGCTAGGTATGATAACACTTGTGTTTCACATACTTCTGTTTCATACGACTTCCTCTCCAAAGCATCTCGACTCATTCCTTCTCAAAGTTTTAGGAAAATCTAAATACTAAATAAATCTCCTGCTCCTTGCTCTGTGTGTATTATCTGTGTCTTCACATAGAAACACTGATACCAGGAAAACAATCACTCCTTTGCTGTCAGTATTTCCCTAGCATTACTTCAATCCTCTATTTTTCAGTCCCTTCAAATTTAAGGTCTTTATATTAGTGTTATAGATTTTCAGTGATTTTAAGTGTAAGTACAGCTCACATTAGGGAATAATGTAAGGAGCCATGGTTTAGGCTGGACTTTAGTAGATAAGTGGCAATCAGTTTCCCTTCTTTTTAGTAAAGTGTTGCCAATGAGGATGCACACCTGGGACTTACATGTGGGATGCCACATGAAAGCTTCATGACAGATAGTGGATGGTTAGTTGAGTAAACTGACTGAGTGAACTTTTTGTAGGAGATAACTTTTCCATCTGGACAATTTGTGGAAAGTCGGCCAAATGACAATTGCTCCAGTGAAACCTGGATGTCACAACTGCTGTTATTTATACTGTTATTTATGCTGTTATACTGCTGTTATTAACATGCAGCTTTCCAACAGTTTAAAATGTATACCCATTTTATCCAATTTCAAAACAAAACTGTAGGAAGTATGGAGATGAGGAGTGAAGAAGAAGCCTACAGACATGTATGTTATTGAGGAAAGGTGAAATGTATCACTCTCAAGGTTCAGAAGATGTATGTGCCAGCACATTACTTCAGAGCATAAATTCAGGTTCTGCTACTCCGATCTCGAATCATACTTCAGTTCTGCTTATTGCCAGGAACTTGGATTAGGGTGAAAAACCACATTAGTTTTTAACCTCAGATTATGTTGCTGGTCCGTGTTATAACAGAGCCTCACAGTCTTATTAGCACAACAAAACTGGGCAGTGAACTCCTATGAAAAATGCGGAGATGAATGGTTTGGGGTGGAGTAGGATAAAAACTCTTCCAGCTGGTTTTGCCAACATGGGAAAGGTTTGTGTGCTGAAGTCGAAGATGGATTACAGCAAAGACTAAATAGTAAGCTGACAGGCCATGTGGCAAACATCTCCTGATTATTATAGTAAGAATAATGACTGTATGAGAGAGACCTAGATCCTTCACTTGATTTTGAATGGATAATATTTAAGAAAGGGACCTTAGCCCCTCTGGAGTAAATATGAAGTAGCTCATACATACCAGTAGGAGATGTATTGAGAGGAGTAAATAGAAATGAACTGAGATTTTCACATGAGTTCTTGGGGGTTAAGGCAACTTGTCAACCTAACGTGTTCACTTACCTTTGTTCAAAGTCTGACAGTTTTCCAAACAACCGCACTGTCGACATGGAATTTAAAGCACTCTTGATAATAAAATCAGCTATTTCCTGAGAAGCGTTGCATCTAAGGAGTGCTTGGACTAAGTGTCTCAAGATTTTCCTGCAGAAGAAAATGATTCATTGTCTGAACACGTCAGCATTCAGTTATTTTTATAGACTTCAGTACACGTTTAAAGTTGAAAGGTGTTGTACTGTAGGCATTGCCTACTGGAAGTGTCTTAGTCAAAAGATCTGAAGTTTCTGCCAGTAGTTCTGCTTCAGCCGCTAGTATTGCAATTTTCAAGACCACGTGCTTACATATGTAAATCAAACATCTTATTTATGAAAATTAGTCCCTTTGAGCAGAAAGGCAACTGAAGCAAATTACTTTAAACTTGCACTTTTAATTCTTTCCTAGGCACATAAATTTTCAGAATGATCTGGATATGCACATTGATTAGAAAGCATTTTGAAATTTTGACTCTTACATCTGAATTATTGTTTTCAGTACAAATGTTGTTGAAAGAGCTCCTTCAGAATGTAAACTACACACATACAAATTCTTAACAATGGCAAAACTTGAATTCATACTATCCAAGTGCTTCTTGGGTTTGATGACTTCCGTGTGTTACCACCAATCACCTATTTATTCTGTACTAGCCTGTCTTGCAAACAGGCTTGTAACTGAACTCCTACTCCTGTTGTACAAATTGTTTTACTTGTATCGTTACCTAGGCTTGACTTCCGTCTTATCTTTTCTCAGGATCTTTTAACATGATGCTTTCTCTGTGGAATTTGACCAGATTTGAAACCTACAATTATTCTAAGAAGGATCATCATTAAAATTTGGGCAAAAAATGTCTGAGGATATTAAAATATCTATGCAGTTTGATGTTATATGAGTGTTTTAGATGAGCTGTGTTTTTAGGGAGTCTTGTTCAGCCTCAGGTTTTTATTATAAACTTTAGCTGGATCCTTTGTAGCTTGGAACTGTAGTACCCCAACACAGAACACAACAGATACATAATCACCAACATCCAGCTTTGTAATGCTCATTGGATCCAACCACATTGGGTACTTAGGTAATTTGTGATGCTACATTACATACGTAGCATAAAAATTGATGTGACATGAGAATAAGGGTAGAGAGAACCTTATTAACTGTTGTCTGAAAGGACAGTTTTCATGCCTCTTCACACTCTTCTTGGGCAATAATGTAATGGTCTACACTGTTTGTGGTACAATAATGAGGTGAGAGCTCAGCTTTCTTAGTGTAGTGCCATTTTATTCCAATATTCCTTTAATACTAAATATCTTTCAGTTAAGAAGAAAATTATCTAACTTTGGATATATTCTGGGTCTTAGCAGCCTTTAGCAGAGTCACCTTCCTTCAGTTGTTCAGCCTATACCGTGATGCAGTCTTATGTCTGGAGAATATCCTGAAATATCAGCAGCACCTTTGCAGTGTCTCACACCTCCCTGCAATGGGTTTCTATTGCAGAAGAAGCCAAATGCTTCTGTCTCTAAATGTACAGACAGCAGATTCTGCAAATCTTTGTCTGTTGGACCCAGAACAATTGTGGATAAGATAGATCAAGAGCTAATCAGAAAAAAAATACTTTAGGGGCTTGAGTTTCCCAGCAGACTTTGAAGAAGTGTGCATCTGGAAGGGGAACATATATAGGAGTGCACAAACTGGCTAGACCCTGCATATGGCTCTTCAAGTGTGAGTTATACCCAGCTGAGTGGGATGGCTGGCTGTTTTTGCCTGTTTATGTCTCTGACCAGATGAGCACAAACACCAGTGCTAATGATTAGCCTTTTGCCCCTGTCTAGCAATTTTCCCAGAGTTTCCCACAGCCTCCAGACCAGCCACATGATTTGTTTGGGATGATTAGATTTACATTCTCTCCTGAATAGTATGTGACTAAAGCCAAGCACCAAGATAGCTACATTCTCTGCACCACACACAATTTTGGCAAAGCATCTGTTTCTGAACCATATCATGTTTCTTTTCTGGTGTTTCTTCAGTGTCACAAATTCTAACCCAATTTTACTTCTCCATCTCTATTGCTCAAAACTTAAAGGTACTTGAAAAGAGCCTGACATGGAATGATCTCTGTTTGCAGTAAAATAGGATAATTTTGAAATAATATATAATCCATTTCAGTAAGCAGAGCTCTGCAAATTTCACAATGATGACACATCTGGGAGGACAAAGCAGAAGTTAAGGCGTAAGTCTGGGATAGTCGCTAACACATGCATGAGTAGCAGGTATGTGTCATAGATAGTTTCCATATTCACTGAGTCAGCTTCTATACCCTTTGATGTAGGTTCCTGCATGACTTAGGTAAGTCATTCACACTTTCCAGAGCCATGGGCAGCATGCAACTTAACGGGAAACTTCCTTATTCTTATACTGAAAACATTTAAGATTGGAATGTTGATAAAATTCATTGCATGTCATAGGGAGGCCTTGGAAACAAATAGACAACATAACAAGCTGAAGTGTACTGGCTGTTCTCAGGGCAGTCATAGCTCTAGAGGCACTGAGGGAGTTTGCGTTCTTTATGTCATGGTCATGATGTCATCATGAAAAAAAAAAGGGCAAAAAGAAGAAAAGGGTTGAAGTCAAGCCAGGACTGATGGCCTTGAGCCCTGTGTTTGAATTTGCTCTGACACACTTAAACATCTCCTACAGAACTGCATGTGTACTCTTTGGGTTTTATTCTCTGACTACCTTTTCTTCCTGTCTCCTCCTATTTTGTGATCTCTTCTATCTTCCTCAGAATCTGTTTGTTTTCTTCCTCCCCAGTCTCTTCACTTCCTTTCATACCAGTAAATATCCTCCTCCCCAACCTATCCTAACTACTTTACTTCCTCTGTCCCACTTGTTTCCTATCAACACTTTTCCAATACTCTAATCTTAGAAGAATAATTGTTTAATTAGCGCAGTCACTTTTCCTTGGCAAGTTAACCTAATTACTAACTTGTATATCTATAGGTTTTTTCCTACCTGTGAATTACTTTAAAGACTTAGTGGAGTTTCTAGTCAAAGAACTTTTTCTAAAAGCGAATAAGGAAATGGCAATAAACACCTCTTGGCTGCAATAGCAATTTCCTGATTTTATTTAACAATAGCGTATGAAATTTAAAATGGGGGTAGAAGTCCTCTGACTTGTCAATATTAGTGACCCAATTATGTGGCTCCTTTGACACCTAGTTCAGCTAAGGAAAAAAACATTTATTCTTCCTTCTTTCCTGTCTTCAGGAAAAAAAAAACATCTGAAGTGGAAAGGGAGGATAGAAAAGTGCGCAAAAGTGAAGTGCTAACTCTGGAGGAGATCCTACCTACTTCATTAGCCCACAGGGCTCTTGGATAGAGCTTAAGCAGTTCCTAACCTGTACAGTAGGGACTGAGTCTAGAAGTTAATTAGGAGGATATTCTTGGTAGTGGTCAATATTCTATTCACTGCAGGGGGAAAAGGAAAGAAGCAGGGTGAGAACTTGACAGTAAGTAGACTTCATTGATTAAGCTTGTTTCTTATGATCTACTTCTTTGGCAGCCTGCTTGAGGTCACAGAGCTTTAAAAATGACCGCTTTAAAGCTCTAATTTTGCAACCTCATCTGGTGGGTCGATTCTTTACAACACATGAAGCCCCATTAACAACAATGGGATCTTGTGCAAGTGTAAGAGTCATCTCTAGAGAATCTGCCCAGTATTCATTGTTGAAACAAATTATTTTTTAGCAACCAAGTATGTAATTTCCCTACACATAATATTTTCTGCATCCTTTGGAGAATTCCAGTCTATCTACTGGAACACGTTGATTCCTAATGCCAGTTATAAAAGCTAAACCACTGTCATCACAAACAATTATAGAGATGAACTGAAATACAGTTGTACAAAAAGCTAACAGGTCATGGGTGTGTCATTTCAGTAGTGCTGGGAGATAGAATGTGTTTGTACTATTTCAACCTTTAATTAGAGGGAATATGACTTTCCTGAGATTCATTGTGAAGATTGAATTCTATTCTCAGTCTTTCCACTTTCCAGATGGAGACTGTGCTTTTGAAAGTGGATAGAAGCCCTCTCCCCACCCCCGGTTTAATAATTTTCTCTGACTTTGCAGAATTGTGACTTATGCAATGTCACAGAGAGCCAATGTCAGCGCTGCAAATAGTTCTTCCATCCCCCTGTCCTGACTATTAGATCACTGTTCTAACAGTGCACTGGATCAAAGGTAGGTGTATTTTGAGGACCCTCCCTTTTCACACCTTTAATTTCATGTTGCAACTAAATTGGCATGCTCCAAGAGCAAGGCTCCTTTGAGAAAGCTCTAAACAAGCCAAGGGAAAGTTGCTTATTAAAAATGCGCTAAATGATTCACAAGTGTTTCTCTTATAATTCCCTAACATTTTAGATAAAATATCTCTAGCTAAAGATATCAGGGTATATTTCAGAAAGTTTTTTTATTCTGAAAATAGTATTTAAGATCCATGCATGATGATTATATTCTATTTTCTGCCCCAAACAAATGAACTCAAGATACTCTATAGGTTGCTCACTGGAATTTTTTCAACACTGTCTACAATAAGCATGGCAAAATGGTAAGTCTGTGGAGATTTCTCTAATATCCAGATGGCTCTTGTAATTTGACTTTTTAAAATACTACCACATACACCAAAATGTTTTCATCCTATTTATCTTTGGCCAAAGGCTAGTAGCCATTACAAGTTGACAATTACTGCACGAGTAAGATAAAATTTGATCGAGGTTAATTTCTTGTCCCTCTAGTTATCTAAAAGTTATTTATTTGCTCTGAGCTAGTCAGGTAGATTTTCTTTAATCAATGAATAGAGTTAAAAACTTCAAAAAGGACTCAGCTAATGCCCTTTAGACATTTATTCTACATTTCAGTTAATCATAGTTGGGAAGTGCCAGTCTCTCTCTGTTTGACAATAGAGGGAGCCTTGACAACTCACTTAGATAGGAAGAGTCTAGATTCTATATGATTAATATTAGTGAGTTAAATCCCACCCTTAGTGAGATCAGAAAAACAGCAGTCTGATGCTTTTTAATGCTTTCTCTTCTAATCCTTTGATGAAAGTCACCTGAGCATATTAGAACCATAGAATCATAGAATGTTAAGGATTGGAAGGGATCTTAAGGATTATTTAGTTCCAACCTCCCTGCTGTGGGCAGGGTGACCTTGCGCTAGACCAGGATGCTCAAGGCTTTGAACACTGCCAGGGCTGGGGCATCCACAGCCTCCCTGGGAAACCTGCTGCAGTATCTCATCACCCTCACAGTAAAGAAATTCTTCCTAATTCAACCTAAATTTCCCCTTTCTGTTTGTACTCGTTGCTCCTTGTCCTATCAATACAGTCTCTCATGTCGAGTCCCTCTTCAGCTTTCTGGTAGACTGCTGTGAGGTCTCAATGCAGCCTTCTCCAGGCTGAACAGCCCCAACATTCTCAGCTTGTCTTAAGGGAATTACATCAGTCCTGTTATCAATTTTTTGGTCCTCCTCGGGATTTGCTCCAACAATTCCATGTCCTTCTTATGCACTCCAAGTGTATAACTTTAAAATTAAAAATAGCATTAAAATATACATAACCAGAAACCTTGCTGCTTTAACAGTTGTGTTTTGTCAGACAAATAACCAAAATTCTTAGCCTTTAGTCCTCAGTATTCTCCTCATCTCCAGGTAATTTTGAAGTCCTAAAAAGAGCTTTTATAAAGATATAAAATGACAGAGATTATTCCAGTTTTGCCTTCAAGAGTTGTGTTGGAAGAATATTAATTGTACATGTGAACAGTACATAGAACAGACCATATCTCTCTGGATGTTCACTGAAATATCTATTTTTCTTAACCATTCTGTACATCTGAAAACTATCAAACACAGCTGATCCACTTATCTCCAAAAATGGTGACACAGAGATGCCTAAACTTTGGTTTATGAAGTTGTGAGAACTTTGGTTTATGAACCCTATGAAGAGAGGCATTATTATTGAATATATTTACATATATAAAACATTGTAGAATAAGAATAGATAAAAGGTCCACCATACCAGTAAACTGTGCTTGGATCTTTTGTGTTAAGAGTGAAACATCTGACTTTTATCACTGATGTCTCTGTAAAAGTATAAACAGAAGAGGTAGGATTTGTCTGACCGGAAGTAGATGTCAGCAATGTCTATCTTTCGAACTTTTTGTCTAGACTTATTTTATAATCAATGAGCGAGAAAATGACACTCCTAGATATGATTTGCTTAGGCATAAGGTAGATATCTAAATGTGAAATGAATAATTCCCTATAAATTCTCTTTATTTTTTGACTTGAGCGAGCCCAATAAGAGTAGCTCAGATAGAAAGGCTTATGAGGTAGAATTAGGTGAGATTGATTGTAAGCCTTGCTGAAGCATTATGATTTCATTATTAAAGGTGGGATTTTTAGAGAAGCTGATCAGCATTAAGGCAATGGGAGAAACATTAAGTCTTGCTAGACCCTGACAAGCAAAATCAATCACCCAGCACGAACTGCCAGCTCTCTGGAGCAGCCAACTAATATCAGAAGTTTTTGATGAGGTCCTGACATGTAGAAAGGAAAGATTTTCAAATGGTAAAACATCTACCAAATTGTTTGCTCTATTCAGCTTCTGAGCAGACATTTGTACGTAGTAAATAGATAATATGACTTCCAAATTATCTGTAGACCTCTCCATAAACCACAAAGGAACTGTTGGTTATGGAGAAAGGAGGAGCCTGTCACAGATTGGATGATGTTAATGAATCATGAAAAGGAAACAGTGTGGGGGTGAACAGATTTTGTTTTGTTTACACACAGACATGGAAGCATCGGTCAGCAGAAACAAAATCAACATATTTTATTCTGTGTCACTTTATCTTAAACTTAATGTGCCAAAGAATTTGTAAAGAGGATGAATTTGGTCTGTTTTGTCCACTTCAAGAGGAGAAGTGATAGACCAACTTGGTAGGCACCTGGCTTTAGGCCGAGGTTAACCCACCACAAGAAGTTAACGAAGGATATGGCTTTGTCTTCTTTCCTCATTTGTCTCCTTAACTAAGAAACCCTGAAAGTTTAATGTTCCTTTTAAAATTATGTGACAGGACCACTGATTTAGAGCTGAAGAACATATGAATTACCTGAGATTATATCTTATGTGTGATATGGACTGAACAGTTCCACTGTTGTAAAATCAGATGCCTGTAACAGGAATATTAGCATTGTAGCATTGTACGTTTAGAAAAGTCTGTTGGCTTCAAGTCACCTCCTTTTTTCTTTCAGATGTTAATGGGAAAATGTTATAAAGAAAGAAATGAGCATTTCCGTGACCTACTATTTGATTTTGCATTTTGATTTTTTTTTGATAATGCAAATGAAAAAATCTCATCTTGTAATTTCTTCACCAATACCTCAGTGTTTCTTTGAGACTCATAGAGAAAGACATCGTACTTTAACTTAGCTCACAAGTGACAAAGATCCAACATATCATTCTAACTTGTTGTTAATTTCCAATCAGTTAAAAATAAAAAAATTACATACCCTGTCCTACCTGAATATATCTCATATTGACTTCAAACTCTAGATTTCTGTTTACTCATTCAGCCTGTTTTCAGCCAGTTTTATTTGTAAAAATAGAAGTTTGGACAAATTTTTGCTGTTTACAGCTGGGGGACATACAAAACAGGAATCTGCTCTCTTGGAGAGACACTGTAAAAGGGCAAGATACTATGAAAATTGTTAGACACTGGAGCAGATGTCCAGAGAGGACAATGTGGTCCATCCTCCCACCTTGTAGGGATGCAAGACCCATCCAGACACAGTCCTGGGAATCCTGTTCCACCTGGGTCTGCTTTGAGCATGGGGCTGGACTAGAGATCATTATTCTGTCTGTTCCAGCCTATGCAATGTGCTGATTCAGTGACACTTACATATCTGACCTTGATTTAGTGGGTTAAGAATTAATATTGTACACATTATGATTATTGTGTACATTAATTACTATTAATTAATGAATTACTATTTCCTCTGTGGGAGGAAATACACTGTAGAGACTCCTATACTTAGCACATCCACTGGGGCAGTGGTGCTGGTCATTTGCAGTGCTATCCTTTCAAACCTGTGAAGCAGTAAAGGAAAACTCAAGAAAACTCCTGTAGGTAATCAGTTGCAGACAAAAACTGACACACCGAGAATGAACAAGACAGCTTGAAAAGTGGAAATATGCCTGGAAGGCTTTCTTTAAAAAAACCTGAAAAACCCACCTAATTCTTTATGTGATAGCAAGAAAAAAAAAGGAGCCAGAGGAGAGATTCAATAAGGGAAGCCTAGAAAAAATGGTCTTTGCAGCAATAGTGTGAATAGTTTCTATTAAGAGCAGCAGAAAAAGGTTGTAGGGCTTGAAGTCAAAGATTATAAAAATTTGGCAGAAACTTATAACTTTTTAGCTCCAGAAACAAGATACAAAATGGAAACTTGATCTGATTTTTGGACCTAAAAAACTTGTTTGCATCACCTGCCTGTCTGACAAGCCTGGTGATCCCATCATTCACAGCAGTTGTAAATGAGGGAAGTTGTAAGGACTGACTAGGGAAGAGAGGAGTGTATGACATGCTTGAGTCATACTGTATTTGAGCTGGTAGCTATCAGAAGAGGCTGAAGTTGAGAGACAAGCCAAGATATTTTAGATGAAGCAGAGGTACAAATTTGTGTCTCTCCATGGAAATTGCAGTTGTGTTAGTGGATGAGGCTACTGAGACACAGGCAGACACAAAGGTGAGAAAGGAGCCAAAATTGGAATTTCATACAATCACATGTGAACACACGTGGTCCTTGAAAGTACAGACTAACAGAATGACTGGCAAGAGAAATGTGAAAGGACAAACATGCTGAAGTCACTGAAGCTAGGGAAAGAAAATAATTCAAAAGAGGTGTTTGGCTATTGATAAGGGCAAGCAACAAGTGAGGATGGTGAGCAGAGGGGACTGATTTTGAGCCTCCAGCAGATGTGGATCAATACAATAACACTTACTGTAGGTTCAATTGAATAAAAAGGTGAACAGAAAGGTTCTGAAACCTCAGGTGAACTGAAAAGAGGGTGGAATCAGGGCATGACGCACCTGACAGAAATTATAGTGTGATCTTTGAGAGTGGAAATAGGGGGGAAAGACTCAGGGGTTTTTTATGGGAGAAAATAAAATATAATCTTTATTGTGAAAGAAAGAGTGAAGAAGCAGGAAAAGTGATGAGAAAAGCAGGGAGGGTACTATAAATGGATAAGAATGCATCCTGATCTGTGAGGAGTCACTAACAAGGTCGGAGGAGGTCATCAGATGAGAAATCTGATTATGAAGAAGATGTAACTGAAGCAGAGGAAGAGAAGACTAGCTAAAATGAGGGAAGAGTACCCCATCATTTGTAAATTTTCTCTTGGATTAAACCAGTGACTTCCATCTCAGAGAAACAAGGAAAAACATCTGTAGAAAGGCTTACAAAGCAAGTGATAGGTAAAAAGACATCTAGAATATGGGAGTGGAAGTCTGTTGAACTGGACAAGTAGAGTTGTTCCAGTTGAAGACAGCATAACTGAAAGAGAGAAAATACATTTTTACCACAGGAATTTGAACTCTTCACAGGTCTTTCCACTGAAGATACCATACAGCATGAACAGAGGAAGCAGAGAGTCTGGCCAAGGAACTGGCATGCTGTGGCAGTTCACGTCTTCTGTGACACTTCCAGAAAGATTGCATATTTTCTTCACGTCTTTATGAAAAATAGTGGCTATTATGGGACTCAGTGTAGCTTCTTGATAAATATACAAGTTATCCCCCTAGTAGGGTGAGATCTCGCCATTTACTCTTACCACAGGTTGTAAGGAACCTTAAAAATCATCCATGTTTTTAATCTTACTTATTGTAAGATTCTTTGATTTTTTTGTTTTGAACACAAATTGCTTCAATGAGAATGCTATGCATGACTAAGTTAAATTCCCTGCAGAAATCTCAACATGTATTATCACTGTACCATTGTCAGCAAAGTCTTTAATCTCTGAAAAAAGTTACTTTTTAAAACAAGATGTATATTCTACAAGTCATGTTCACTTTATATTAATAAATGTAGTGACTTCTAAAAATTGTTACAACAGACTCTTCTGACAGTCTTGTTTCCACTGACTTGCGTATTGACCACAGGATTTTGAAGTACTTTCTGAAGACTGATAGGTCAAACACTTGATTTCCTTTGGAGTGTGGGTGTGAAACTGCAGATACCTGTATGTGATACTCCCTCTGGCTATGTTGGAATGTGAAGAGGCTGGGTTTCTAATATGGGGGGTGTTTCCTGCCTATTTGTTAATCTACTGTTACCTCCTACTTAGGAACAGAAAAGCACAGCAAGTGGAAACATTATGTGGAATGTGTCTGCTATTCTTCTGGGAAACTGGGCTTAGCCACTATCTAGCCACTCTAAAGGCAAAAACAATAGTTTACATTTATATTAAAATAAGTAATCAGATTCAATTAATAATCAGATCCTATTTTTTTTAGGACAGCAGGTAGACTGTGTCTTAATTACAGATGCAGTTACAAGGCAGGCAGATAACAATGTTCTGCTATTAGCTCTCTTTTCCATTTTTATATACATAAGCAGCCAATAATGTTTATGACTCTCCTTCAACTGTAAGTGCTGATTGTTAACCAATAGCAAGTGAAGGAAGGATGTCTAACACATTAATTGACAGCTATGAACATATTTTTTTATAGCTGGAGAAACCACAGTGGCAGATTCTGCTCATTCAAAATCCTATTTTAAAATTTGCCTCTTCCATGAAAACCGCAGGAATTGAGTCAATATATTTTTTAAAAACCCACAGCTGTTAATTGAGTTATCAAGTTCTCTAAATGCTTGAACAGAGGAACCACGTGGCATTATTATTATAAATCTTGAACCACATCCTCTTGGTTCCACTTTTTATATTTCCTTGATGTAGCCAGAATTTAACATACACAAATACAGCAGACTTCTGTTTGCAAATGGCCATGAGACTGGTGTAAGGTCTGGTCCTGGCAAAATGCAGACAAGGGTAGTTTCATGGGCTGCTATTTATGTTACCTTCTTGTCACAGTACTTACTATATGCTGTGTCATCAGCCAGATTTTGAAACCCTCCTGCATAATTAGAAATCACTAAAGGTTCACAAAATGGCCATCAAGTGTTCCTTGTTGATCTTTGTGTATACTCAGTGTTGTCAAATCCCATAAATTTTCCATCACTGAGAAATATTTGCAGGACTTTTTCATTTAGACTCTTGTGTTTATTCCTCCATCTTCTCAGTGGCAAGGTAATGGCATATGCTTTGGCTTCATTTTTAACCTGTACTCTAAATATTTCTGTTTTCCTTTCTGGATAACTTTGGAAAGATGGGTCTGCCAAACTTTCTGATGAATATGGGTGTGTAATACTTAGCACTCTATTCAGGTATTTGATTTTTAAAGAGGCTTGGATGTTTGTTTTTACCCATTTTGGCTTTCTAGCTTTCACATACATGTCTTTTGGTAGAATAAATTTTCTACTGGAAACTGTTAGGTAGTTCCTTAGGCTCTAGGTTCTTGATAACTAAATCTTGTTTAAGTTTGTAGATATAGATAATAACGTTTTGAACCATCCTTTTGGATGTTCTCTTGTCTTGCATGGATATATTACCTCAATGCTTAATAAGAGTAAAGAAAGTAAATTGAATATTATGAACTGTTAGGGAAACACCAGAGAATACAACAAAAGATACTGTATGACCCCATGATTCACTTGTTTCCAGATACTGTGTGAAGACCTGCTGACCCCTGTGGCCAAAACCCCTCCCCCTAAAAAGTAGAGAGTACAACTGGAAAAGGTTTAGAGAAGGGCTAAAGGAACTTGCAAATGACTTTTACAGAAGCAGCAAATAGGTAGATTAGTGCTTTTCAACATGGAAAAGATGTTTGAGGAGGAAATGTCAGAGTCTGATAAAATCCTGAGTGGTATGGACAAGATAGAAAATTTTTAATTACATTGTCTCTTCATACATAAGAATTAGAAGGCAACAAAAGCAGGTGGCAGATTCAGTCTAAGGAAGAAGTGATTCTTCACTGAGCAGGTTATTAATCTGCAGAGATGTGAAAGAGTGAGATTACTGTTTACATTGAAATGGTTTACAGAAATATCACACAGGTTGGGAGCGACTGCTTTAATCCAGTATCCGGCAGGGCCAGATAGAGGAGGTTGTCCAGGGCTGTGTCCAGATGGGTCTTACATGTCTCCAAGGAGGAGATTTCACAGCTGCTCTGGGCACCTGCTTCACTGTCTGACCACCTTCATAGTAACCTGTACTGAGTGAGAATTCACCAGGTTTCATCCTGTGTCTTCCACTCTGCACCTCCAAGAAGAAAGTCCCTGCCTGATCTAGCTTGAGGGTGTGCTCATCTCCAGCTGTTAATCAGCCAGCTCCTTATAGTGCTGCATGGGGTTATTCCATTCTTGGTGCAGGACTTTGCCTTTATTGAACTTCATGAGGTTCCCCTCAGCCCATTTTTCTAGCTTGTATACCTATGAAATGACACAGGAGCCAGGCATCTTCTTCACTATCCCTAGTTTTCCGCCATCTGCAAAATTGCTGAGAGTACACTCCAGCTTGTTAATAAAGCTGTTGAATGTTCTTGCTACTGTTATTTGCCTCTGAGGGATAGTCACTAGTAACTGACAGTCTGTTCAGATTTCTTCTGATCACTGTGCTTCAGGCCCCATGGCCCAGCTAAATTTTTACCCATCTTATCCAGTCCATATTTTACTCATTTGTCTAAAGGTTGCTATGGGAACAGCATGTCAAGGATGTGCTAGAGTCAGAGTCTAGGATGTTTCCTGCTGTACCATTATGCACACAGCTTGCCATCTCACTGCGACAAATGAATAGGTCAGACATGAATTGCCCTTGGTAAATCCATCTTGGTCCTGTTGCCACCTTCTCCTTCTTGTGGCTGGAAATAGTTCTCAAGAGGATTTTCTCCTTTACCTTCCCAGGGACTAAGGCGAGGCTGACCAATCTGTACTTTCCTGTACTTCCTGTCCTCTTTAAACATGAGTATGATATTTGGCTTTTCTCAATACCCTTCCATGCAGCTGATCCGGTCCCATAGACTTATGTGTGCCCAATTAGCTTAAGAGCTCCCTAATTGTACCTCCCTCTGTACTCCCACTCTCTCAGTTATTAGGCAGTGGGAACTGGGCTGTCAGAGGGAAGATCTAACCAGTGAAAACTAGAGCAAAAGAACATTGAATATCTCAGCCTGTTCCATATCCTTTTTCACTAAATGTCGTCCCTCATTAAGCACCAGTCCTTCATTTTCTTTGGCCTTGCTTTTTCTGCCAGCATGGTTGTGGAAGTACTTATTCCTTGCCTTTCATATCCCTTGCTACTTTCAATTCCAGTTGAGCGTTGGTTTTCCTAACTCTTTTCAACTTTCTGCTCATTGGAGTAGACATATCTTGCATTTGAGGAAGTTCTGCTAAAAGATGAACTGTTGATGTGGGTCCCTTTGCCCTTTAAGGTAGTCTCCTATGAGGCTCTACTGGGCAGATCCCTGACTAACCCAAAGCTTGCTGTTCTGCAGTCCAGGGTTGTGATCCTTCTTTTTATTTATCTCGTCTCAGGACTTTTAGCTCTATGATCTAACAGTCACAGCAGCCAAGTCATCTCATATTTATATGAGTGACTTGCCTGTGAATATGAGGTCCAGGAGAACACCTTCTCTAAGCAGCTCCATTATAACCTGTGTCAAAAAATCATCATTTATGTGTTCCAGGAACCTCCTGCGTTGCTTGCCCAGCCTTATTGTCCTTCCATCAGGCATTAGGGTGGCTGAGTACCTAGATGTGCAATGATGAGGTTTCTGGATGTCTAAAGAAAGATTAATTTATTTCCACTTCTTGATCAAGCAGTCTCTAGCATGTTTACCACAGCAGCACCTGTGTTGGTCTGTCTTCTGGTTCTTAGTCATAAGGTCTCAGCTGGTTCGTCACCTAGTCTGAGGCAAAGCTCCATGCACTTTAGCCACTTCTTTGCATAGGGTATAACCCCTCCTCCTTGCTGTCCCAGCCTGTCTTTCCTGAAAAGCCTGTATCCATTTACTGCAGCATTCCCAACCCATGAGCTATGACACCATGTCTCTGTAATCCCAGTGATGCCACAGGTCTACAACTGCATGAACTGCTAACTCTTCTTGTTTGCTCCCAGGCTGTGTGTATTCATGTGCAGGCACTGAGACAGGCCCCTAGTCTGCTGCTTTCCCAGAGGGAGTGTGATAGCCTCCCCACTCATGTTGTCTCCCAGACACTTCCTCCCTGGCTGCTGGGAGAGTATTTGGAAAAGTACCATCATATGCTTGTTCCATTTTTGTGCTCTTCCCCAGCCATCTGCTTTTGATCACCGACCTTGGTGTGTACCTAAAGAGCTGCCACCAGTAGGAGGGATTATGTCTGTTAAATTCAGATGTCAAGACCAGGACATGAACCCAAGTCTCCACAAGAAAGCCAGAAATTTTGCTGCAGAAAAACTATCTTTGAGCCTCAGACCTCCACCCACTCCTGGCAACCATCCAAAAGTGGATACTGGGCTACACAGACCCAGTACTACCATGCACATGCTCTTGGGTTGGTGCCCAGAGCAGATAGAAAAACTGAATTATTTCTTTTGTTTCTTTGCCTTTTAAGATAATACTTGATTTGGAACTGCTAGAATTATTGCTAGGTGTTTTTCATAATTGTTCCATAACTCAATTTTTTTGATGCTGAGTAGTCCTCCTACTTTCCTGCTAATTGAGCTGTCCTCTAGAAAAACTGTGTTGCCAGCAATATCCGAGTCTCCTTATGCACTGTGCTTGAACTAGGCAATGTATGTGCTGCAGCAAATCCTATCTTTTTTTCATAATGAATGAATGAATCACAAACCCAACAGAAAATGTGAAACAACAATTTCCTATTAACAGAA
This sequence comes from Rhabdornis inornatus, assembly GCA_013397075.1. Classification (NCBI taxonomy): domain Eukaryota; kingdom Metazoa; phylum Chordata; class Aves; order Passeriformes; family Rhabdornithidae; genus Rhabdornis; species Rhabdornis inornatus. Next base: position 1,631,582 of record VWZS01005593.1, read on the forward strand.
TTTATGTTAAAACTATTAACATGTGCTCACCTCGATTCTACCTTAGGCCAAACCTATAATGATACTTTTTCTGTTACATACAGAGGATTTTTTTTTAATCTCCATGATCAATTTCATGACTACTTTTAGGCTGAAAAAATTTGGTTAACACATGACTTTCTGAATCAAGCCTTGCTTGATCATCCTCTTGCTTTGTTTCTTTCATGTCAGGATGATATTTTTTGAGATTTGTTATATACATAATATGCATCAAATGCTGCAAAGGCAGAGGTATTTTTTTCAGTATTAATTTGATTGTGATGTTGTTTCCTTATTGTTCTGCATACAAAATAAGATTGATGGGACAAATCAAAAGTACGTGTCAGAACCTCTCCAAACAATTGTTGATTAAGAAATTACACGATGAAAGTGCTAACAATATTTCATAAAGCACAGACTTGTAAATATTTACTAGGGCTAGTAAAAAATAACAGACAATATTAAATGTATTTTAAAGTACATTTACAGTTTAAACTTTATGGACTCTGGTTGTCAAAGTAATGGCTTTTGGAGACAGTCCAAATCCCTGCATTGTTAATAAAAGATGTCCTCAGGTCTATCTCACTAGAACTTTCTTTCATTATTTTGAGCATGCAAACTGGGCTTCAAACCCATCAATTCATCACTTTTTGATCCTCCCAAAACTTCTGCTCAGAACATCAAGAAAATGGGTCTTTTTTTTCCCCTAAATTTCACACAGTTGAACTTATTCTAAGTGCTCTCCAGAAAGGGTGGTGGAAGCACCTCATCTGATAATGAAGAAGCTGCCCTCAGCACCTCTTTCACAGCATGCCTGGGCAGGTCTTTCTCGCAGTTGTACCTCATAAACAATGAGTGGAATGAAGAAGAGTGTAGAAATGGGTACAGAAGTACCAGAGCTGTGATTGCTCTGCTTACACCATAGTCCATAAGCTCTGAAACCTGTACAGAGTGGTTACTGGCTTTCCAGCACCAATTCTTCCACTCTACAGGTCCACACTACTTGCTCGTGTAGAAACAGCATCAGTAGTCCCCTTTTTACAGGTACCTTTCTCATCTCCCACCTCTTTAAACTGGCACCTCCATCAAATCTTCTGCACTCTGCACAGAAAACATACACTGAACTTGGACAGATAGTCTCTCACCTTCACTTGATCTGACACTTACTTAAAACTCAAGCTCTGTACTTAGAATCATTTAAAGACAGTTAAAAACATCTGAGACTTACATTAATAGGATACATTTGGGGAAGGGAGAAAAAAGCCATAGCATTTAAAGATAGAATAATATGAAACCAAAATAGTTTTAATTAATAGGGACAATCCAAGGGACACTGTGAAAATTCAGATGTCATTTGTTTTTGGAAGATATATAAATCAACACAAATGACCTAAATAAAAAGGGCATAGATCCAGCAGGTAATCTGTGCACAATGTAGATGAGGAATACCCTGACATAATGATTTTGCATCTCAATAGCAGACTGAGCCTCCTCTGGTGTGTCTTCCTCTCCTGCAGAATGTTTGTGCAACAGGAACAATGTCTGAGAGGAGGTATTGCAGTTTCAGTTATTTTTCCACAGTTTCCAGACTCCTGACAAATATAAATTGCATACATTTTATGTGTCAGGGGGAATATTGTATAAGGTATCATGACCTGATTATTACCTACTATTTATTTAACTTTTAATATTGTCATCTCTGAGAATCATTGGTATTCCTCAGAGTCTAGGAAATGGATTTTTAATCAGATACCCAGAAAATGATTGTGGATGATAGATGTGAAGGTGATCTTAGTATTCTCTGTGACTCCTGGCCAATGATTTTTGCACTGTATTTTAAGCTAGGGTTAAAACTCAGGTACAGTCAGTCCTCTGGACAGTCACTGCTCCGTCTAATCTGGCTCTGATCACAGGAGAGAAGACAAGGAAGGGTGAGGTGAGTGGGGACAGTAATTTCCATGGGAGCTTGCTTGGGAAGTTCTATTTCTTCTTTCCAGAAGGCCAGCAGGACTGAATCAACAACTAGGTTGTTGTTTCTGCTCAGCTAGCATTGAGAAATTTCTTCCACAGCAGAGAGAGATGGAGGACTCTAGAGTTAAATTAAGTTTTCCTTAATTTCTTTAATGAAGTTTTCATTAATTTGAACTGAATATTTCCCATTACCAGGATGGCACTGAAAAGAAAAATGGTGATAGGGAGAATTGTATCTGGGTTTCAAAAGTTGTTTCTCTCTAACTTGTTGGGGGAGGCAGAGCCCTGGAATCAGCAGACAATTTTTCCCCTCAGCTGGTAGAGGAAACTGGTATGGAGGCAGGAGATGTTCCTTTGGTTGCAATGACCTTTTATTTCCGTTCATTCCCAAAAGATACACTCACCACGTATGAGCCTGAACCCTAACTTGTCTCAAAGAAATGAGCTTTACAGATTGACAGGTTTGGGTGGGTGATATAGGGGACAGTCAAGCTTAGATTCAACAATATGAATGTAAATTGAGTTACATTTGGGTTAAAGAACGGAATCAAAAGTAAAATGTAATGAAAATATGAAAAAATTATTTGATACAAAAACTAAATTAAGAGGTGGTTCTTAATCCTGTTCAGATAAGTCTGCACAAGTGCTGTTTACAGTCTGAGTTAACCAGGTGTAGAGATTGCATGTTGAATAGCTGTGGTTACAACAGTTCTGTGCTTGATGTAAAATGCTCTGTTGAACAGCAAAGTGGGCTTAGCATCAGGATTAAAATGCTGCATAGTATCACCAGCGGAAAGGATAGGCATATGAAGCATGTGCATCTGGAAAATATTGTGTGGTATACCATTAACTGAACATCCTTAATGAAAGAAGTCGAAAGAAGCAACATGCAGGAGTTCAAACAGATTAGAGCTTGAATAACACAAGCCCCAGAAAACCAAGAAAGATGAAATTTATATTTACAAAAATAAAGCCAAGGACTATTGCCTCTCTTAGGTAACATCACGTAACATCTACAGTGCTGTTTTGAAGAAAAACTATATAGTGCTAAAGTGCAAATGGTGATGTGGAAGATGATCTAAACATAGGAAAGGGCAAATAAATATTACAAATTAACCATGAGGGAAGGAGTAAGGAAGAAAAAAGGAATCAGAAACATTTATTCCTTCCTTCATATATGAGAGGACACTTTAGTGAAGAAGGGGCAGTAAATTTGTAAAGAGGTTTCAAAATACGGTCCTATGAGAAAGTTACAGGTGAGGAGAACCAATGAAGCTAATTTAAAGTCTTTCTATTACTGCGTTTTAGCTGCCAGGGTGCACACCTGCATTATTCAGTAAATGTGGTACCTCTGTGCTTCAGTGAAAGAGGTAAATGACATTGCTTTATGCTATGCAATGGGTAAATGAAATAACTATATACGAATCTGCCATTTTCACTGTTATGAAACAAGTTATCACCCTTGCTTACCTTGTGGTAACTTATCTTTGTAACCAAACTTTGAAAAGTATTGAAGTAAACCACTAGAATTTGGGTCATAATTATTGAGATCCTACTAAAATGGGATATTAGTAATTTTCCTCTAAAATTTTGTAAGGTTCTAGTCTTGTTGCCAGTTGCCCTCAAAGCTCTTCATTCTAGGCTTTTCATTGTCAGAAAGGTGAAGACAAACAGAATCCTTAACTGTTGCATAGTATTTTAATGATTATATGGGGATCTTTTTCCTGACTTTTTAATCCTATCACCCGGAAAGGCAAGGACCTTGTTACAATTACCATCTGTCAGACTGTACAGAGAGGATAAAGAAATAAACATTTTCATGACTGGGCCATTTTTTATATATACACAGGCACACCGATCCTACTGATTTCAGTGGTATTATTTCTGTATTACATCTGCAAAAGCGAGACGAAATTTTATGACAGCTCATCTCTATACCACTAACAACGACCTAAACCCCTTTCCTCAATAAAGCCTGTACGTTACAGTCTTAAAAGGACACCTGTCTTTACAGTTGACATTAGAGTGTCTTTTCTTTTCAGTCTGAGTTGCCTATTCTTCCACAAGCTAGCTGGAAATATTTCTTTTCCAGAGAAGCATATGGTCTGGTTTTGAGATTGATAAACCTCATGGGGTAACTCCTTTCTGGTTAAAAGGTTTTTAGAATATTAATCCGGAGAATCTGCATGTAAGGGAGACATATGGGAACTATAAACTGAACTCTCATTCACTTTTTTGAAGGTTCTTTGCTCTGCTGACTTGAGGGAGCCATGTTTTCAGAAAGCAGGAGGCGTTGGGCATTTGAAAATTGGAATTGTTTTAAGGCTTCACAAAAATGATAGTAAAGTTTACTGGTCATTAAAATGATCAAAACGAACTGTAGCCAGGTATGCTTGAAAATATTTCTGAACCTTAGATACATTTCAACTAACATGATGTCCTTATTTTTAAAAGGTGAACGTAATGCTGCACATTTTACTCTGGTACTATTGAATTACAAACAAATAGTTTTCAAACAGTAACATATTGTGTCAGTTTATCTCTTTTTAGAGGTAGGAAAGAGAAGAGATGACAAATAATTTTGTGAAACTTGACCTACTTATTATATCTTTCTATGTTAAGATTATGAATATACGTTCTAAGAGATTTATATTCTACCAAAACAAAGTTACAATTTTTCTCTGAATTGTGTGTCACATCCTGCATTCAAAATACCTTACAAAATACCTTATACTGTCACAAAACTGTAGTAAAGTATCTGTTCCTTGTACTCTGGCAAGAGAAAATAATTGGGGACAAAACACTGTGGGTTTGGGTTTTTTAGCTTGCAGTTTTGTACATGTTGCCTGCTCTGATCTGAAGTGCCCTTCACGTCTGACAGTGCTACAGTGAGCATAGTTGCATTTAGGGCTTACTCCAGCTCAAACTAAATCAGTGCTAAAACTCAGAAAATTTTCTAAACATAGGATAAAACTTTTAGACAGACATGGTTTGGCTTTGAGACTTATCTAAATCAAAGGAGTTTAAAATAACTGACACTGGTTTAAGAAACTTGAGTGTTTAAAAATACACTGAAAATCATCTGTGGATCATCTGTCCTTTTAAAGGACAACATAGTGTTGACTAGAACACATAGACAGACATATCAAAATCTTTGAATTTACGTAAGAAATTCGGGCCCAGTCCTATATCTTATGACTGTGAAATTAAAATGCATTTGCAATGCTGGCAAAGAAAAACAGATCCCAGGTATGACTGACTATTGTGCTACTTACCTTGATTTCTGTCTCAAGCATTTATCCACTTGTTTTGTTAGTCTTCATTCAAAGCTTTATCTCGAGGCCCTTGCTTAGTTTTTTCACCATAGCCCTGAATGCTAAAATGTACACCTGTGGTTGCAGGGCTGCATCTTCTGCTCTGTGCCACCTAGGGGGAAAGGAGGATGTAATTTCCTCCTTTCTGCAAAAGCAACTATATCAGCAGAGTCTTATCTTGCTATTGAAGGCCAATATCCACCTGAAAAAGTGTCTTGGGATTTTCAATAGTAATGGTAATAACAACAACAATAATATTAATAACAGAAATAATACATGATTAGGAACTCCTTCTTATTTAGCATCACTTGCAGATCAATGCTATTGCTATCAAAGCAATCCATAGAGTCAGTGCTGCCATAATACAAACATTGCCACTGAAAAATGCAGAACCATCATTTCTTGTTACTCTTAAGTTCTTGTTATGCTTAAGTTCTATACTCTTAAATGAACTCTGGTTCACTTTGCTGAACTCCGCTCACTTTGTAAGACCTGACGAGATCTCATGCCTTACTGGTGTGGCCACAGGCAAATGAAAGAAAACACAAATATAAATCTGGGAGATTGTGGAGACCTTGATCAGACCCGTGCCCTCTCCCTGTCAGCCTTTTGGTCACTCCCACCATGTTTTCTTGTTGGCCCCCATGCCTCAATTCCACTCTTTTAACACCCCCATGCCCCCTAGTAACTGGTCTCTGATTCTTCTTTCCCTGCCCTGCTCATCCCATGTATCTAACCCAAAGTCCCAGACCATTGCTTCTGTCTTTGCCTCTGAACTTTGGGACTGTGCCCGCACGTGGCTGAAATAAACATATCTGTGAAACCCATGCAAAGGCCATTCTTGTTTCTTCACCTGCTTCATCTCAACAAGAACCCTGACCACAACAGGAGATTTCTCTTTGCAATGGTAATGCTTTAAGCAGAAGCACTAAGCTGGACTTATCCCATTTGAATTTTCCTTTTCCAGTCTCTCCTCATAAAGATCACTCATATGAGCTAAGTATTGCCCTCAGTAACCATCCTTGCATTATTAATAACCAACTCAATTTTGCTTGCTAGAACAAGAGTCCTCCTCTAATATGAAAGGTTAGATTCAAGTAACAGTCCTTCATGAATGCATATATTATCGGTCTTTTCCAGTAATTGGTCTCAAAGTATGTCATCTGTCTCATCACCAAATCAGCAGGATTTGGAGGTTGTTCTCCTACTCAAATGCTAAAATGTAGGTAAAAGCCTGGACAGACAAGCAGGAGAAAAAGCTGAGACCACAGAATTTTCTATTAGCCATGATAAACATCCCAAACAGCAAGAACAAGGAGACACAAAGCTGTCTAATTCTCTTAGAAGAATAAACACTCTACAGAGAATCATAGAATTGTTAAGGTTGAAACAGACCTCTAAGATCATTGACTCGCACTGTTAACCCAGCACAACTGTATTCACCTGCATGTAAAAGAACATCAGAAGCTGAAATCAGTGATGGAGGCCCATAACTCTGGACACGATCCTTCAGCTCCTACCCCACTCTGGTGCAAACAGTGTATCCTCAGAGCTAATATCTGAAGGATGTGTGTTCACCTTAAATTTTTCTGCTAATTTTAAATTATCAAGAGTTAGACACATGGTGTACAGAAATAAGTATTTCTGATTATAAGAGGATCATTTTGGTAGCCAACACTATAATAAACTTACTTTTTCTTCTTTTAATATATCTAGATAAATAGTCACTATATCTTAAGAGAAACTCTATATAGTCAATGATAGAAAGAACAGGTTGCAGGAATTCTGTGCTTGCTTCAGACTGGTTTGTTTACATGAGCCCTGAATAATTTTCAGCTTTATTATCTTTGTGGAGGATGTGACTAAATTAAAGTATTTTTTTCTGCACAACAATTCTTTTTTTTATTATATCAAAGTTGATCTCAGCTCTGATAAACAGTGTAACTGGAGACCTATGTCTGCCAAACTATGGTCACTGACTTGTATTAGAGAAATTTCCTTCTCATGAAATTCACTTCCCTCACTGCACAAAGCTAATTTTTCCTGTGTCATGGAGATATGTTGTATTGGCACACCCTTGGGACAGGGTTTTCTCTCAATAGCACAAACATTCTATCAGAGGCTTTGGCAGATGTAATGTGTGTATGTTTTCTACAGGTAACACACTTATTGGCTACCACCTACTCATCGACAAGAGAAAAGTCTTCTAGGGCTTTAACACAAAAGCAAGCAGTATTTAACACCTACATCAAGCACTGCTTCCTGGAACTTTGGATATCCTCTGGCATGCCCAGAGTGAGAGGCAACACTTAGATCTCCTCCTACAGAGCTGAATCAGCCTGCTGACTTGTGAGCTGTGCACCTCCAGATCCTTCAGGGACCAGATCCCAGCGTCTTTGGCAGAGAGCTGGAGCCTACAGGACAGATCCAGGTGCCCTGTTCCTTAGGTGTGTTGACTCTTCTGGCCACTGGAACAAGACATAACACACTTGCAGCTGAAGCATGCAAGGCTGAAAGCCTTGGGTCAGGCCAATTCTTCACCTCCCAGCCACGAGGAGGATTATCTGCGTGCTCAGCCACTTTGTGACCCCAACCTGCCACGGCAGGGGAGGGACAGAGAGTACCTGCAGGGTGTGTGAGAGTGGGACTGTGGGCGCTGCTCTGGAGGGGGTGGCCAAGGACCACTTCCCTCCTGAAGCCTCTGGCAGCTGTGACCGCAGGTGCTTGGGCTGCACAAGCAGAAACATGTGAGGGTGCAGCCTGGAGAGCTTCGTTTTCAGCTGACGAGCCTCTTTCCTTGGCAAGAAACAACGTTTCCCTGTATTTTTTTTTAAAGAGAGTGAAAGAGCGTGCATAAGAGAGCAAACTATTTTCCTCCTCAGCATCTATTCTGAAGCCTGTAGAAGGCTCTAAAACCTGCTGCATGTTTAATAGCCTGTTAGGATGAGAGTATTTTCTTTTGTGGTAGAAACAAAGAGCTTGAGGCTTTTGATCAGGCGTTTAAGTGGTGGGGTTTCGCCTTTTCTGGAGGAAATGCATAGCGAGAATGCCCAGTCTACTTCTTCCTCTCTGCTCCTCCTAGCACATTTTGAATCAGCAGTGCCAGCAACTCCCCCACTGTCTTTGCCTATCTAGGATGATCAGTGACAGGTTTTGTTTAAAATTTCAAGATTTAAGGTCCTTTTCTTTTCTTCAGCAAATGAGAGGTGTTTTGTAATTTGTAGCCTAACAAGTCCTCAATCCTCCAAGATTTTTCTACTAGCAGGAGAAGGATTTTCCTGGTTTTCCACTCTCTCTTTTAACCAAGTGCATCAAACAAATTTAACACTGCTTCTCAGAGAGTTAAATTGGATTTGTCCAGATGGACGCTGTTACAGGCCTCCTTTATGGGTGGGATTAATTTTATTAAAATATAATCCTCCCATGCTCACGTTATCCCCTTCAGACATTCTCTTTTAATCTTTTGCAAAGTAGCATTAAAACAGTTTCTGGGATTCATTAGGAATTATATTAAAATACAGACACACCTTTTAGGCTACAACTGCTGAGAAAAAGCAAAACTGGGATTTCCTTTACTTGGAGACCTTCTCTGAGCCAATTAGATGGGAATGGGCAAGATGCATTTGCTCCAGTTCCAGCAATATGACAATTAGAGGAGCATGAAGTAGTCCTATGGCCACTCAGCTGCTTTCCTTCTGGGACAGGGGTGCAGTTTATTTTCTTCTTCTCAGTCCTGGAAATCAACTTGTGTTGCTCCACTGCCTTGATTTCAAGGAAGGTCTGCAGATGCTTCTGTGATTTTCCATTTCACCCCCATGCAGCACAAGGCCTATGCACCACTTAAATCCTCATCAAAATAGGGCTTAGGTAATACCCTTGGCAGAAGGGCAAGTTCCACCCACATTCCTCTGTGCTCATCTGGGCTGGAGAATCAGAACTGGAAAGCTGCATGTGTGTGTTTTTTTTACCACTTGGAACTAAATACTCACTGTGCACCTATTTCAGCTTTGCTTCTGGCTTTGGTCTTTCTGCAAAGCCAAAAACGACACTAGTGAAATCTGTTTATGTTATAAATTTAGAATTCCAAGTTAGATTTGAAAGAACAAAAATGAGAAATCCTTGCCATTCATTAATCCTTTACTGAAAGTAAGCTGAGAGACTTCTCAATTATATTATTAACCCCAAAAGAGATTCTCAAGTTTCCTAAACCCCGGCAGTCTTTTATGAAACATATACTTGCTGCAAAAAGCCAGTCTTTTGACTGGCTTCCAGATTTTTGGTAAAGCCCTACAATATATGTACTTTACTATTAATGGTAGCATATTAAAGTCCACCTGTAAGCAAGAAAGAAAGGAGAATTAAATGTATATAGTAAAATAAAACTCAAAGGCCTGCTAACAAATCAAAATAGAGAAGAATGTAAGTGCAAAGAGAAAAGAAGTGTGTTTGGAATTATTTCATCTTTTAACAAAAGCATAAAACCATGGCAATAATATTACACATTTCAACATGTATTGAGCCCTGAAGAAAGTAAGATCCTTGATCTGGTTTTGCAAAAGTCATGTTGCCTAATGTTGTAGTACCTCTGATACTGATACACCTTGCATGATCTGTGGAAAACATAACATTTTCAGTACAAAAAGCAATGCAGCCACAGCTATCTAGAAGATCTGAGGAAAAACAGACACTGGAAAGAGGAAACGTTAAATAAGAGAGGGTGCAGCAGCTGTGTCTGAACACAGAGATAGAAGAGTTCATGGCATGGGTCACCTGTTCTCTTTTTTATCTTCTGCCACTGATAAAGGCAGATTTTCAAAATGCTTGTAATGTTGCATTATCAATGCAATTAAATCGTACTAAGTTCTCACTTAGTAAAATTACTTTGTATTTTGTAGTGGTTGCTTAAGAGATCAGTTCTAAAACTGGAAAGCTCTTCAGTTACTTTCTTCAATCTGTCATTTTGATGGGAGCGGATTCATAAAGCTCTCCAAAATTATCCTATCTACCACTATTTCCTTACTTAAGTTTTCAGCTACCCCATGTGAGCTTGGACTCAGGCCTTAACATGCTATAAGCACTGTGTTAGCAGTTCTAGTCTTGGAAAGGTCCATGCTAGTGCTAGAAATTAAAATCTGCTCCCTCTTCCTCCCATAAAAAATATCACATTTGTAAAACAGGACTAGGAATCTCTATGACAATCTTGTTGATTGAAACACGAACCTACTCCTTGTGTCTAGTATCAGCTGTGGATATTAAGAAATCTGTCCAGCCCCCTGCTCACCACTCTTCACCAAGGAGATCATCCAGACAGAAACTACTGCTACATTGGATCAGCCCATCCCGCTCTCCCTTGCATCGTGTAACACACTTGCAGTCATGTAGCTGCGCAGCATCCTTCAGACAAGGACCACAGCAATCTGGCAGGTGCCTTACACAATGTTATCTTGGCAGGATGGAGCTGAAATTCCCAAGTTTGCCCAGCTCCTGGCATCTTTAGCCAAGAGTATCTTGGGTTGCCACAGCTACGCTCTTACCAGAATCTCAGCTAACTAATTTAAAATCAAAGAGATTCTTGGCTCCTTTGCTTCACCACTTCACATTCTAGAAATAATTGCATATCTGTAATACAGCATAAAAGATATTTTAGCTGCCTTCAGAATATTCTCTCTGCTGGTTGGGTTATATTTACATTGTTACCCTGAATTCCCTGTGCACTGTTACCGTTAAAGCACATTGTCACCCTGTGATGGTACCTGGACATCTTTCTATGGCCCTGGAGACATGGTTACAACTCCACACCACTGGTCTGGCTACTGAAGGGCAAGTATTTCCAGGTCAGATAGTATGGCAAAGTTCTTGCAGGTAGGCTTTGCCAAATCTTCCATCAGTTTGAAAAGTTATGGTTTTTATTTGTCTACTCCCATCTTTCTCCTTAATGTTACTACACTTGTGCAAGCAGAAGCAGCATGGGACAGGGCAGACCAACTGCATTTCAGAATTCTGGCACAAATTTAACTTGGTATTCCTTTGTATACTTATGTTTTGCCTTCTTTTTGATGAATCAAGAATGCTAAACAAATTTCTTATAATGCATGCTAGTCCCTATCATCAAAGGCTGCCAAAGAGGCTGCCTTTTTTTTCCCAGCATCTGCTACTGCTAAAAAAACTGTTTCATCCTGAGATCAAAATGTCTACCTTACCTTATAATCTATGGCAAAGATTTACCAGCTGGCTTTGTCACCTGCTTGCACTAGAAAATCACCGTCATTATTTGAAAATGCATTTCCACTGTGATGTATATGTATTACAGACACACTTTTTTTCCCAGCTGTGAGATATATGTGTATATGTAAGTATATATGTCCATATTAATATCCTTGATACAAAATATGTATTTAAATAATCCAATAACCTATAAGAAAATTCTCCTGTATCTTTCTCTACACTCTCACTGCAAAACCACTACTTCCCACAACAGCCAGCAGTAACAAAAACACCCCTTTGTCTTGCACAGTTCCCTACACATAACACTTCAAGGAGAACCAACCCACCAGCTTGGCAGGGGGATGAACATACCGTGGTGAGCTCTAAGTTGTGCACATGCAGACTGTCAAAAATGATTGACTTTGGACAAGTTCTAAAGTTACTGGAGGGAGAAAAGGAGGAAGAAAGTAAGGATTGCTTGATGGTGTAATTGCATACAGTTAGAAAATCTTAGACAACAAGGCTAAATACAGGGCAGCAGGAGTTAAATATAAGCCATTCAATGAAAGCTGTAGGAGAGAGTTGAGAGAAGCTCCAACAGGCAGAGACATCAAGGTAAATGATAAGATGTTAAACATTATCATAAATGGAGAACTTGCACTGCAGGTTAATCAGCTGGTGTTTAACACTCAGCTATTAAGAGGATAAGGGATGGACTGATAGGGCTTTAGAAATAAAAACTGTATTTTCACATCTCTGCTGGTGAGGACATCAGTGATTTTTCTGGGCTGCTGTTATGCTTTTAAAGGTAATCAAGTAATGATATTAAAGGTAGTGATTTCTAGCAATCCTATCCATCAGTATAACTAAAATAAGTTGGAAAAGAGGAACTCCCCAGAAGCAATGCTATTCACATTGTAATTGAGAAGAAGTTAGAGAAAAAATATATTAAATAATTAGATTTAAATGCTAAATTTTATAAAACACTGTTAAACAAAAATGAACTGTACACAAAATTAGCATTTCAAAGAATATATTTTCTTATTTTTAATGATTCCCTCAACCAGCATTAGATATTGTTATTACTGGCACTAAGTAAGAGATGCACTGCATCTGCAGGAACGGAATGGTCCCAAACTATTTGGAAGTGATTCTTTGCATCTGAATCTGTGCTTTCTGCTGGAGGATGATGATGGTGCTAGGCCAGCCCTATGGGCTTGAAAGGCACTCAGAGGCATACCCCAAGAACATGTCATTGACCTTTGTCTCCTCTCCTCTCCTCTCCTCTCCTCTCCTCTCCTCATTCCCTCTCACGTTGTGAAGTGTGTAACATTTGCTCTAGGTCAATGGGAAGCAGCCAAATGCTGTGGTTTTATTTCCAGTGTATTGTGAGTGGATGGGTGGCTGTTCTACTCTATACTTCCCAGTCCCTTGATACAGTGGTAACATGTATTCACCATGTTGGCAGAACCAGCCTCCAGGAACAGAGATTTGTTCCCTATGGGAGTAGAGACTGATGGGCTAGAAGCAGCTAAAGGGATTGGCTCTTAATATCTTTGAGAAAAAATACATCTTTCTCAGAGCTTCCCTATTGAGTTGGAGGACAAGGCAGCAATCCTGGTGGGACACATCAGGAAATACATGACTTTTCAGTGGGCTCAACTAAGAGTCTAGAAAACTGTCTAAGAGTAGGGAAATTACAGGATGTTTTGCTGGAAGCTTAGATGTAGGATATGAAGAAAAGGTTTGCACTGGGACGTCAGTGCAATCTACTAGAGGCTGAGGTGCAAACAATTTTTAAGAATAGGGAACGGGTAGCATAGTGAAATCTTTCAAGACTTGACTGCAATGAAAGACAGTCCTGACCTGAAAATATTGAGAGCTTCTCTTTTGAAGAGCCATTTTCTTCGTGGTTTTAAGTATTTTGGTTTTACTTACTTTGGGGAGGCGGCAACTGAACTACCATAAAGCATAATCTCATTTCATTAATGAAGAAACAGGTTCAAGGGAAGACAAAAGTGTTTTGGTTGATTCATCCTTGACATCAGAATCTGACTGCAGACAAGAAAAGAAGATTTTCTGAGGTAAGAGACTAGCCTACATGAGAATGATTTGGATTCAATTCTTCAACCTTCCTTCACCGGTTTCAGCCGTTCACCCTGTTCTCTCACAGCCTGTGGGCGACTTAAAGTGTTCCATTTCTCACTATTGTCTTCGCTATTGATGGAACATAACAATGACATTCAACATAATTTCTCTAGATCTTCATTCCTAATGCAGCATAATGAGGCTATTATGAAAATAACTACTTCATCCATGTTGTGAAGTGGTGAGAGAAAGCAATAAAACAAGCAATGCAAATTCCAAGGGAAAAGATGGCTGATTAACATGAAACTCCACAATCCTCTAAACAGCTTCATTTATGGCTGTCCTGGTGCTGAATATACACTAGCTCACAAAAGCAAAATTTATAAAAAAGGAATGCAATAGTTTTACCAGAATTTCTAAATTCAATTCCTATTGTGTCACAGCTTGGAAGTCCTCTGTCAGATAATGTTTTGAGTGATTATTTCACTGCCATCAGATAAAGACATACTTGAACTGTCTCTCCAGTTAAAATATTTTGCTTGTATTCCTGCTGAAATATAAAGAACTGGGGTCCTGTCTTGACATTGCTGGATTCTTTCCTCAAACCCCAAAGCCTTCTCTTCACCAGGCTGAACAACCTCAATTCTCTAAGTCCATCTTCACAGGAAGGGTGCCCCAGCCCCCTGACCATCTTGGTAGTCCTGCTTTGGGCTTGCTCCAACAGATTGAGAGGTCTTTCCTGTGCTGGGGCCCCAGAGCTGGATGCAGCACTCCAGGTGGGATGCCACCAGAGCAGAGGAGAAGAATCACCTCCCTTGCCCTCCTGGCCACATTGCTTTGGATGCAGTCTAGGATGGGATTGGCTTTCTGGGATGCAAGTGCTGAGTCATGTGGAGCTTCTCATCAACCAACACCCCCAAAAATAATCCAGCAATCAGAGAGTACTTGTAAAATAACAAAATAAGGACAATAAGGAAAATCAGAGGTATCAGTACTAAAAAAATGTCTCTCCAGAGATACAACTATTTGTTTCATTAGCATCAGAGCTCTTCTATACCACATCTCTTGTTTAAAAGCTATAAAATACCTTTTTTTGCAGCTAATTAGCTTTCCCTATCCAAGGAGGCCAAATTTAGACAAGGTACTTTGTCCTTCTAGTTTAAATGCTAGAAAATACTCAGTATCTGTGTACATTACCAAGCTTCACCGCTTAGATCAAGTCAGTTTAAAACCAATTTAACTGAGTGCAAACTACTATAGGGACACTTTATTTCAGTCAGGTATATGCCAATTTCAAGTGGTTTAAAATAAGCTGAAACAACAGGAGATTAAGCTAGTATTTACACAAATGTTGCATTACCTTAATTTAAATTGGAGTCACTTTCTTGGCAGGTTCTCCCTAAAACATTCCTTTTTTTTTCTCAGGGTAAGCCTGACTATATTAAGTAATAGAGCTATGTAATGTAATGAACTGCCAGCCTTCAATTAGAGGTTACTGCATGATTAGTTGAAATGTGATAATTGGAGAGAAAACCCTACCACAAACATGACGTAGAGAAGATTAAATGAAAACACATTGTGGATGGGGATATGGCTTCTAAGTCTTCCATCTAGTCCTACTATGTAAGAGTGAGGGAACGAGCAAGGGAAAGAAGAAGAAATTGATTTTTTGTTTGGAGCTACTGGGAGCTCATGGGCAATTATTAATAATAAGCTGTTCCATAAGCAGAGGAACTAACAAAGCTGGCTTTCTTATGCAATTGTGTCCTATGTGCCCTTTAATAACTAACGACAGAAATCCTAGCTGCTTTACTGAGTTTTGACTCTCCTAAGTTCTCCCCCTACATTCCACAGTATCCCTAGCTTTCTCCTATATGAGAAGAAAGAGCATGTGCAATGGCTGAGATGCAGCTCCATATGTGTAGGTAGGTCAGATAAGATGTACGCAGCAGCTGCAGGATCAGGAGGACAAGCAGAACTTGTCACTGTTGGGATCACACTGTGCCATTTCCCTGAAGGGGTGGTGAGGAGAGGGTGGGAGTGCTCATTTGGCCCTCTTTCTGCTTATTCAACAATTTTCAGGAAATTCTGGTACCTTAAAAACTACAAGTGTTCTTAGTCTCCTTCTAATTTAGTTTAAAGTTGCTGGTTGACTAAAAAATAGTTGTGAAATGAAAGACATCTGAGCCACAGGCAAAGGAATACTTTGCACAAGTTTCACATACATATTTAGGTGTTCCAATCATTTTCATATATGTATGGTTATCATGATGTTTTGCAGGTGGGCACATTAAGGAATGGACACACTATCTTTCTTGCCAAATAAAGCTTAGCTAAGACAGGCCTATGAGGATAAAATGTAGTTTAACTTCCAGTCTTGTACCCTAATCACTGGATAATGTTGGTCTTTGGTATTCACTTCAGTGGAGAGATCAATGAGCTCACTTGCACCAGGGAGATGGAAAGACTGGCCATAGTAGCTTGCTTGTATTTTTATTTTAGAAAGCAACTTAACATGACAAATGGGTTTCCAACTTCCAGTTGTCTTAGCTGCTGCAACAATGGAAGCACTGACCCAAGGATAAAATGTCAACAAAATTCCCAGTTACAGAACAAGGCCCTTCTGGGACACCAAAATTAACATCAATATTTGATATTTTATCAGAAGCTGAGAAGCCATTTTTATCAAAAATATCAAAACATTTATGTTCTTGGTATAGAAACACTTGAAATGGAGTTATTTTGGAGTTTTCTAAGCATTTTTAATTAAAAATAATAGAAAGACTTATCCAAAGTTTGCAAGTTTTGTTAACTCAAATGAATTAATATGTTTCCAAAATGGTTTGGGAACTAAATTTTAAAATGTCAATTTGTGCGAAAATTGTTTGTTTACCAGTACTGATAAACAATGTTTGCAAAGGCAAAATTTTTGACAAAACTTTCCATTATTCCATTAAAGGCTCTAATGAGCATTAGATGTAATGGAAACCACGCAGGCAATTTCCTACTGCTGGCATTAATTCCATCAGAATTGTCAGCAAGCAATGCCCAGGATCTTTGCTGCTTTCAATGTCATTTATTAGGGAGGAGGTTTTGCAGACCTGGCAGTCACCTGCAAAACCTCACTGGGATGAAGGGTCATACTTTGAGATGGTTTTGATCATTCCTGGCAGAACAGCCGCTACTCCTTTGACTCATGACCTTTCATCATTCCTATTCAAGAGCACTTCAGCAAAACTTCTGGGAAAGAACGTGCGATGCCCTGAGCTACAATGCCAGCAATACGCTGACAGCACCCAGCTCTGTGCCTCAAGGCTGGCTTGCTCCCAGCTGTTCTACTGTTTGGAGGAAATTAGAAGCCTGCTGAATGAAAGGCAGATGGTGTGATGGACAACCTCTGATCCCTATCGGCAAGTTACACAATGTAGACTGGTAGATCTTTTCAGTACATGATAAAATGAGTTGTGCTTTCACTGTCACCAGATTAATTCTTGGTCTTAGTGCTTGCAGGCCTTTGGAACTGAAGATGGTTCGCTAGTCCTGTCTGAAAAACTGGGAAGTAGTCGTGCTGTCAGACTGATTCAACACCCTCTTGCTTCATTTCTGCATGAAAAAATTGTCAGTCAAAGGAAAAAAGGCTCTGATAAATATGGTGAAAAAATATGCAGGCACTTATTTTCATTGTCTAATATTAGGTTAAAGATATACACACAAAAATAGCAAAGGAAAATGGAAAGTAATTTTGAAAATAAAGCCAAAATAAATTTCCTAAAAGTAAGAACACAGGAGTTTATTAATCAGTAAACTAAATAAAAATAAATAGTTTCTGAAATTAAAGAAACCCAGAACCACTGTCTATGAAATGAGTAGAATTGTAGGCTAAGACACTAGTTATCATTAATAGTGAAATTTAAATCTATTTCTATATACATAAAGTAGTTTATCTTCTCTTCATAGTACTAGTCTTGGTGAAGTGAGGAACCCTTAGCATCAAATCCACTGACTTCTATTCATTGTTTTGAAAAGTACAATTACATCTTTAATCTCTATTTTAGTATAGTCTTTAGATGAGTCCAAGACTTTGCTTTTATTACCTGAAAAAAAAAGGTCTTTCCCTTATATTTCCTTTGTGAGAATTTCTAGAAGCTTCATCCTTGCAGTTTGAGAATAAATTAAGTGCTGGATGATTCGACCTCATACTTGACAATACACTTGAGTAAACTCAGATATTTTTAATAGGGAGTTGGAAGGTAATGAATTCCTTCTCTTCCACCAAAACTGCCTAACAGAATGCCTTTTCCCTCATGTTCAATTACCAGTGTCAGAGTTGCATACAACCTCGACGTTTGGCCCACCATGAATGGAGTGCACAGATACCTATACAGATACATGCTTGTAAGTGAGCCAGGGTTGCAGCTACCAGGCTTGGCTGGTGCAGCATAGGGAGTACATGGAGACAGACCGTGTTTCTCGTCAGCAGGGAGACCTTATGTCATTTTTCAGAGCTGCAGGGGATGTGATGGCAATTGTTTACCTCATTGTTTCCTATGTCAGATTGCATGTGGCAGGTGAGAACCAGGACACATGTGGGAAGAATCTCTCAAACTTTTAGTCAAGGTCTGGTGCTGGGAGTCTCTGTGTCCGAATGGGGTGTGCCTTCAGCTGCTGTTTCTCTTGTTGCCAGGAGGGTCAAAGATAAATTAAACAGAAGAGCATTCCAAGCCCTCGTTCAGGCTATGGTTGCTAGGTGGCTCTGATTCACAAACTGGGTATCTACCTTGTTTCTGTGGCTCCCAGAAGGGACAATGCAGATGAATAACCTGGCAAAGTGCTTTACAGCTTTCAGATTTTAATGTTGTCCCCATTCTGGTGCAAGATTCCTCAACATCTGAGGAAAAGGAGGAAAATGCATAGTGTGTCAAACTGTGTATTAAAGAAGACATGAGGGGAAGATTTCTTACAAATGTTGGGTTTTTTCCCATATGCAGAGACATGTTTGGATGTCATCAGCCCTCAAGACTTGGTCCCAAAGTGCTGTTATTTAGATTAATGGTTTAAGGATCTATCATCACTTCCTTTCCTGGACTAAAGAAGAAGGGAATTAGCTTGGAAAGGAGTGCTTTAGAGGTGAAGAACATTCAGCTCTGCTACAGCCAGCTGAGGAGAGGATCAGGGGAGGCAGGCTGGGGTTTGAGGAAGAAATCCTGCTGAGAGGTGCCAGTGGGAGAAGCGTGTTCTTTTTTCTAATTCCTGATATGGGATAGCCAAGGTCACTGGAAACTACAGAACTGGCTGTGAAGCTTCCTGGTATTTCAAGACCTTCAAAGTAATCAGTAGGTAACATCTCATGGCTGAGAATCAGACTACTGCCTGTTCCAAGAAGAGAAGTATTTCTTCTTTCTTTGTGTGTGTACATTTGCAAGTAGACTTGCTTACAGTGTTAGTAAGTATGTAAGTCTACTTGCAGTGTTACACCTTGATTGCTTCATCACAGCTTTATTCTTTGTCTTATACTTGTAAAAAATTGTCTCCTTTACTTGCCTGACATGGTGGTTGAGGTCTGAGGACTAGATACTCGGCTTTAATTATCAGATAAATAGTTTTTGGGGATATTATCAGGGGACTTGACTTTCTTTCAGCCACAGCAATAGCCTAAGCATCCCCCACTTCTGCCTGCTATCTTGCACTGCACGCTCAGTGTTCATACCATTTTTGATGGAGTAACTTGATGCTACTTGGCAAAAACAAACAAAAGCATTGGAGAAGTAAGAATGCTGTTTTAAATTGGAATAACTTCAAGTCTACCTTGCAAATCACCTTGTAGCTGCAGGAACAGTTATGCTGGCAGAGCTGAGAAACCAACAAGGGCTGTTCAGGGTGCCTCCAATGGCCAAAAGAAACACGTTGCTGTGCTGAAGTAGATAAGTACATTCAAACTGTTTGACTTTTAGTTTACAAGCATTTATATGTCAATGATGGACACAAAAGCAGACAAATGAATAGCCAGGAAGGAGGATTACCCATTTTTGGCAGTAGTAGTCACTGTACTAGCTCAAGACGTACTGTGAAACTCACTCTTCAGTGTTAGAGTCAGTAAAAGCAATTTTTCTGCCAGGACAGGGATTATCTTTTAAATATGTTTGTAAAATACCTGACACAGGAAGGGTGGGGGTCTTCCTCTGATAGAAATGGCAAGAAGAATAGAGCACTTCAGGAAATCTCACGCTCAGCAAGAGGAGCTTAATCTCATTAAAGGGACATGAGGATGATACACTGTGTAAGCTGATTAACATTTACGCAGAGAACACTACTACTTGTATGAGGTTTTGGAAAAGGATGCCTATTTATAGTGTGAGGAAACTGAAAAAAATAGCTTCTATTAAAAAAATCCCAACAAACTAAACCCAAACCAGACAATAAAAGGTGTAAGAAAAACCGTGTTTACACTATTGCAGATGAGTTCTACAGTAATGAAAAACAGACCTCCCTCTTTGCCTTCACATACTGAATTTTTCTTTCTGGGTATTTCTTGTAGATTGGCTGGTTTAATAGAATAGAAAACAAAAATATAAGCAGTTAAATTACTTCAGACATACTTAACTGAAACTTAATTTAATGCTTTTGAAAGGCACTGGATTACCAACATCAGAAATTGAATTATTCATCCACAGAACAAAAACTTTCTGAGCAGTACTGATGACATCTTTTCATCTAATCCTATGAAAAGGCCTCCACACAGAACAGCAGAAAATGTTTAGATGAGAAATAGAGTTTTTTTCTTCTCTGATATAACAGCAGCTGACACTTTTTATTTGGGGCTTGTAATAGTTGCTTACTAGGATCTGAACTGAAATGACAAGCTTATTTTTTATTTGGTTCTAGAACATCCTTAGATCAACTAAAGTAGTTCCTAAGGGCCCTTGTTACTGAGTTATGGTGGTTTTCAGCTGGTGACCTACAGTATAAAGAACCTAGTTCCCATTACTTATTCCCTTAGGAGCTTGCAAACTATTATTTTGCCAAATTAGCATTTACTTCTGATATTGAAAATTATCCACAGTTGGGATATCTGTAATTTTAGAGATGAGATCATATATAATCTCACACAAATGTGTAATTGTATAATCAACCTGACTTAGTTTTTAATGGCAGCTTCAAAGACTTTTTAATGGGCAGCATTTCTTCTTAAGGTTAGTTATGCGCTTCAAAAAGGGGGAGTTAGGGCATGGTCAGACAAGCTCCAGCAAATATCACTTTTGCTTTTGCAGTTTGAGAAATTACTGCCCCCGTCTCTCTGTTCAGGCTCTCTCCCTAAAGTTGTCATCCTTACACCAGGTTTTGTAGGAAATCGCCTGGGACGTGAAAATCTGTTTCCTTTCGCTGACTTAGTAATGTGTGTAATAACCTCCAGGACAACTGGTGCAGCTTCAGCCAAACCTGCCATTGCGGAAACAGAGAAATACGAGGCTTATGTGCCTCAGCTTGGCCACTGTGCGCAGTGGGGCATCTGGAGGGGGGCATCAAATCAATTATGACAAAGCAAAAGCCAAGGACACTCTTGCCAGTGTGGGTGGATGTCATGTCTTTATTGGCTTTTGTATGACCACCCTTTTTGCCGTGAAGATCTATGCCTATAGTCCGTATTTTTTTTTCTTATATGATTCTCTGTTATAAAATAGACTGTATGTCCCATCCTTCACTTACTTCCACCAAGTGGAGGAGGTCCCTTGCCATCACCTACATCCTTTGTAACTCTGATTGGTAAATAAAATTAATCCCTGACAGTGTCCTACCTTGACTAAAGCAAATGGCCAGAGTTGATGCCACCTTTATGATTGTGCTTCAAGGTTCTCATGAAAACATCCGAGCAAGAAGGATCCTAATTTATGGACAGGGACAATTTACACATAAATGACTGGGCTTTTTCTAAGCATACCACAAGATTTAGGCAAGGTAAAATAGTCTGTTAGGAGTGAGAACTGTCACACAGCCTATTGAAGCACACAAACAGTTTAGATAGGTAATTAAATTGTTTGCCTTAACCAGGAAAAGCCTTGTGAGGCTTTGAGAATGTCCTGTTTCGTAGTAAAGATATAAAATGTTTTCTAATGGGAATGAAGTTTATGAAGGGAGAAATATTTCCTCTGTGAAAGGATATTTGTGAGACGAATTTCAATTTAGAGCAGTACATCAGCAAGTTCTCTAAGCATCCCTTTCTGTAGTGTTTTACCATGGGTGAAAGTAGTTCTGAAAAAAATACCTGGAAAATTAAAGGAATATATGATCAATTCACTGAAATATGTAAGTGAAACCTGAAACATGCTTACTGCTCATGCTTCAAGCTTGCCTGCTTTCAAATGTTCCATAGAGTCACATTAACTACTATGGCTTGCTGTCAATGGCAAGTAGCAAACATATTGCTCAGTAGATCCAAATATGACATTCCAAATTGTTATTTAATCTATACAGAAAGGAGTGATTGTTACATCTTGATATATTTAGTATGGGGAGATTGATAAAAGTTCACTCTTCTGCTTTCTGAAATAACAGAATGTTATTGAATCAAGTGAGGCTCATACAGGGTGTGCTATTGCTGCTGTAAATTAGAATTAGAACCCATATGGTGACAGGTCCATAGTGGAATGGTCTCTCTAATCTCACATTGCCTTTACTAAGGTGCCTTCCAGGAGAGGTATGCATATTATGAAATATTTCTGTTCCTTCCACTTAATGTATGAGTAAAGTACGTGCTAGTGTTCTCTGGGAGGCTCTAGAATCCATAAAGATGTAAAATATATGTCAGATTGCAGTTTGATTAGACTGCCCAACACATGTTGAATAACAATTTGTAAAACAGTAATAATTTTTTCTTTTCAATGTTGACATTTTAGTCTTTTTTAAAATTCCAAATATAACAAAAAAAGGAAAAGGAAAATTATTGTCATGACAGTTTTTCCCCCTTCTTTCTGTAACAATATATACTCTGTGGTATTGAACTTTCTGTCATAGTTTGTACAAGTGTTTCTTGTCCCAGAATAATTTAGAACCTGTTGACCAATTTATTTCGAGGGGCTTTTTTTTGCGAGGAGTGGGTATTTCACAGATATTAAGTTGTACAAAGTTTATAAAAAGATTTTACAAAGTAGAACGGACAGATCGTTGTGAAAGAGAACTTAAAAATCCCTCCATAGCAGGAAAGATGCAATATTAGCTCAAACTTTGGCAGACTAGACAGGATTCACACGCAAGATCGATCTTGAGATTCAAATCTCACTGGTATCTGCTGTTCACAGAGCTACCTGTTGGTTGGTCAGCCTTTTCTCTCCCTCCCCCCACTAAATGTCTCCCTTTCTGTGTTGCTTCAAATCAAATAATCCACTTATACATCTGGGCAAATCTAACAATTCACTGCTGTGGAAAGGGGGAGTGCTACTCCTTCCCTGTCCCTCCCCTCCCATGCCCGTGCTCCTGACATCCTGTCATGTTCCCTCCCTGTGCTGCGGGTTCAGCTCACCAATCCTAGTAAAAAATCATTTGCTTCTTCGGAGTTTTTTTCTGGGTTACTGAGAGAAATTAGTTCAGTACATGTCTTGCGAGTGCCAGGGCTCTCACAGGGGAGTGGTGAGTTTGTTTTAACAGCAGCAGGGTAGCAGCAGTGAGCTGCTAGATCAACTCCATTTGATTGTTGAATTTTATTTGAAGGCTACTCTGCTTCTTGCAGAGATTAACACATGAGGTTTTGAATTTCTCCTAATTGATATTGTATCTTCAGTTAATTTGACTTGGTTTTCCTAGGAGTGTCTGTTTCAACACGAGACCTTGCAGCTGACAAAAAGCTGGCCGCAGATAAGGTGTAGAAAACACAGGCTTTGTCTAGAAAATAGAAGATGCTGGAAATTCTTGAGGTGAAAAATCAGGTCACAACTATTTACTACGTGCTTTGGCAGAGAGGATGATCTAGTGCATGTAGCTACACCAGAGACGCAGCCAATGTCCCAAATATCCTCACCACTTGCTTGCTGGAAATCCTTGCACCCAAAGATGTCAGAGGGGGAAGGCGGCACAGCTGCCATTTGTCACTCACGGTCATGACTCTGGCAGGCAATTAGCCCTGGGCCTGTTCTGAGAGAGTGTTATTACCCTGGAGATATGTCCATTTAGATTCTTGAAATGATCCTATTGTGGACAAAAAGCTGGGACTACTATTACTGGAAAGACATTTCTTAGAAATTGAAAGAAAAGCAAAGAAAAGAATGAGGATGGAAGACTTCCCACAATTAAATGTGAAGCAATCATAATTGTAAGGCATAATTAAAAAGCCACAGAGTTCTAGCTAATGTTTGAACTGATTACAACAGCTGAAAATGATAATGATTCTTCTGCAGGAAAACTAAATATTTCCAGTATTGGTAAAAACATTTCTGTGCGAAACACTTCAGGCACTGACATATTAGACACTCGAGGTTTATGCTGTATATTTAGTTAATGCTTAGCTTTAACTTGTATAAAATAATGATGGCAATCCTTTGCAGTCTGGAGCAAACTGGACTTTAAGGAGTGCAGAGTTCATTACTGTTTTTAGCCTTTCTTAATTAGAGAGGTTCCCAGATCCCACATATGTGCATATATATGTGTCCATCCGTCTCTTGCTCTCAGTTACATTGATTGATTTCAACAAAAGACATCAGAAGGGTGATTGCACAGAAATTAAATTACCTTTTCATGAAACAGGTGTATATAAAAAGCACTTGTTAAGTGCAAGTATAGAAAATTAGTTCAGCTGATATTACATTCTTATTCAGAATGCATATATCTGAATATCATCTATCAAGAGGAACAGGCTTACTTTATCCTTATGTAATTAGAGGTCACACCTTTTTAGACACCAGAAAGTCCAACCATGATGCACAAATCTGTAGGAAGCAAGGCTTCTGCTTTTTGTCTAATCAGTTACTATGCTACTGTAAAGACAAAAAAACAGATATTTTGCTTTTCATACAGCACCTTCTGCCATATTTGCATATTTCTGTGTGTTGGGAGTTAACCCTGGTACGCAGCTGAGCCAGAGCCAGTGCAGTCTACCGAGAATACTTTGTTTTCAATTTGGTAATGAAAATTCCTGTCATAGCCTTTTTCATAGCTGAAGACTATGACTAAGTGAAGGAGCATCCAAGTCAGCCACACCACACAGTAAAGGAACACATGAATGCGACTGCCCCATAAAAATATAATTTATATAGAACAAAGGAACCTTTACAGGCTACAAAGCATGATAGAAAAATTGGAGCCACATCAGCTGCCTTTGGATTCCAGCACTGCAAATTGTCTAAGCTGCACTTCGTAACTAAGCACCATTATCAAGCCACTGTTAAAGAAGATACATTGAAGGTCAGAAGCAAACACAGCAGCATGAAGCTCCTGAAAGCTAAATTTCCCTGCTAAGGAGCAGTGTGAATTGTCCTACATTGCTATGACCAAAATTGTTACCATATTCAAACTTGCTAATTTAACTCTGTTTTGGGTATCTCTGTGCTACACCATAATTTGTCACATAAACACTCTTGACTGAGTCCTGGTAAATAAATATAATAGGGTGGTACAGCCTATTTCAGGTATCAATTCAGTATCTTAACATTCCTGGATATACTGTGGATTAGACTGGAACAGAATATCAGTGGAGACTTCTGATCTCCAGCAAATCAAGAAATGTCAGCATGTCATGGTGCTCTGGACAAAAGAGATTATTACATTCTTTTTAACGTCTAAGTATCCTCTTTTCACTGAGCTGAAATTTTACTGCAGGAGGCTTATCAAAATTTTACATTATGTAAAATCACTGATTTCTTTTTTACATTTAGAAAAGGTAGAATTGGATAAAAGGTCTTCTTTTTATTTGTTGTTCACAACTAGTTTCAGTTTAATACATTTAAAACTTACAAACTGCAAACTTACCAACATATATATTTTGAGGAAGTCTGCTATAAAGAGCATGTATTCAATTTAATATTATTTCAATTAAGTATTTGCATTTCCTCCATAAATTTTCATTTATGGTGCATTCATCAATGGAAGTATTTCACTGTGGATAATCAAAGAAATTTAAAGCATTTTGTTGTGGTGAAACCAACACAAAATGTATTTAGCAGCAGTCAGGATTTACAGAGCAGGACAGTATAACAGACCCAGGTTTATAAATACAACGAGTTTCATGTTGTGGAAACATTTCCTAGTACCTAAGGCTTGCCTGAAGCCCCAGCCCCTCCTGACATCTGACAGAGTGTTCACATCTCATTTCTGCCCCACAAGAAAAAGTGGCAAGTCCCCTTAGTCAAGTGTCTAGTCAAGTTCCCAATTTGCATCAATTTAGCTAATTCTAGTGAGTCTTTATTGACACGGAAGAAAGAATATCCCAGTGATTATAGCCACAGGCTACTTCTGTGATCTTGAGCAGTCACTTAAAGGCAGAATTGCTAAAAAATGTAATAATCAGTCAGTAGGATTTCCCGGGCCTGTTTGTCATAGAGAGCAATATAAATTAGGCACCTGGTGCTTTCAAAAAAACTGTTTATGTGTCTTTGGCCAAGTTCAAACTGCAGAGCAGTTGCATTCCAGGGTTCTATATCTTGTGTGCACGGATTTTCTTCCCGTGGAAACCAAGACATAGGGTGGGGAGAGGGAGATGTTCCACTCAGAGATTGCACTTGAATACAGCTGACACGCTAGGAAGCACTCCTGCAGCATTTGATGCAACTTCAAATATCTGCGCAGTTTTAAGATTCCGAACAAAGTGTTTAAGTACATTAAAAAAATCAAGCTCCTTATTGCTTTGGGACTTGTTTCCCCATCAGTAAGACAGAGAAAATAATTATTTTCTCACATGGCCATTACAAAAAAAATGCGTGAACAACTTTGCAGAACTCAGAAGCCATACAAACACCAACCAAGAAGAACATGACTCTGTTTGTGCAGGGACTGTATTACCAACAGGGGAAGAGAAGGTATTATTAGTCCTGCTATTAATGCAGCTTTGTGCAGAATGTAAGTCCCCATTCACAGGGCAGTAATATTTGTCTCTAGGATCTGAGCAATAGGTAAAACCTTCTTATTCTAGTGTCACTAACAGGCTGCCTCTGACATCTTTTCCATCCTCACTGGCTATATAAATTCTCACCAACAACTACATATAAACATTTGATCTTGGATTTTCATTTTTCCAAAAAAACATCCAACTTACGGCCAGTAAGCACTGTGGCTAAACTTCACTTTTCCCCTGAACTGTGGGAGTTATTTATAGTGATAAATGAGAGGATTTTTGAGAATACAGTCTCTATAGAAACCGGTGGTGGACTAGACCAAAGAGGTTTCTTAGAGGAAATTTCCTGCTCTTCTGTCTCCATAGATGGTGCCAGAAAGAGCTTGAGCTCCCTGTTGGCTTGGAGGGCAGGATGAATTTGGCATATTTGGTATTATTAACTTCTTTTCAATGAGTCAAAACATAAACATTCACAATTGACAGTGTTTACTTACATAAAAAATATTTTTTCAATTGTATTTCAGCTGGTTCTATTTGTTCACATTACTTACATTCCAAAACCACAAGGGATGTTCCAGCACACATGCACAAAATTGCACTAAGATGGTGCTAAGGTTGCTGACTCTCATGCCTAAATAACACAAAAACTAGAAGTACAGGAAATCCTGAGTTAAGGCTCTTTTACAAACTTCAGACATAATTTCCTTTTTCATACATAATACTTCCTTCAGTACTGGTGGAATCAATTTGTGGCTGGCTGTTCTGGCATTGGGACAATGATGTGGTAGTAGAATACAGCAAATCTGTGCAGACCCATTTAATTTCCACTTATATGTGTGGTATTACCATAAGACCAAAGCTTTTAAAAGCAAGTAGAGATTTTGAGTATTTAAAGTGGAGATGTCTGAAGTGCTTCTATTTTTGGAGATTTCTGCCAAAAGGAAAACTGAAAATCATTTTAAAAAATTGGAAAATCCTACATGGAGTAGGAATCCTGATAAGAGATGCAGTTTCAGGTATTGCCAGTCATGGTGAAATTGCTTGCTGTATATAGATTTCAACAACTTTCCAATGCCTAATAATTCACTTTTCTCAAGGCACCTCATGAAATCCAAGTCTTATAATAAATATCAGTCTTTCCCTGAAGGGAACTCCTGCTGTGAAAGATAATAGTAAATTGCATTAGCACGTTAATAGTAAATTGCATTAGCACGTTTCCTGTAGCCAAAAGGGCCTGCATTATGGATGCAATCATTAAAAGCCCCTCACCTATTGAGGTGCTATCAGTTTGGGAGGCAGGTTCCATACTTTGCCAGGGAATTGAGGCTGATGCCGGGAAAGGAAGCAATAAATGTTTAGATGCTGATAGCAACATTCCTCACTATTGTAGAACAGGAAGTTAACGAGCAACTTGTTGCTAGAACAGCAAGAAGTGTCCCAGTAGTCATTCTGGATTTGGTTACTGCTTGGAACTTGCCCAGTATAGCAAAGACAGTGCTGCAACATGTGAGAACCACCATCTTGTGTTTTTTCACTCTCATCTGCCAAATCCCTCTCCACCCCCCAAAACCCAGCCTTCTTTGGCACTGCTCTGGCACCAAAAAACCTGATAGCATAGCTATAAAAGACACCCATAACTTTGGCATCTTGGGATGTTTTAAAACATACTTAACTGTATCTTTCAGTCTCAAATAGCACAAAGTTTTCAAGGCTTTCCTTAACAATAAAACCTCATTTATAGAATGGCAAAATTGAACCTGATTAACTAGATGACAATGAAAATAATATATACACTGAAGGCATTCTGTTCACACAGAGTAACAACTTCCTTGATGAGTGGTCCATGGTGAAGTTATTTTCAATTCATATTTCACCTAAGATGTTGCAGCACTTCAACTGAAGGGGTGGAACATGTTGCATACCCCAGTCAGTCAGTGGCATGCACTCACTATGGTTCCTTCATATCATACTTAACAAAAACACAGCTGCAAGATGAGTTAGTTCAACTGGCTCATCCAGTGGAAAACTAAATCTGAAAAAAAAAGGAATAGCTTCTCACTGGGTCAGAACACTGCATCAGGTCGCTCTAAGGCTGTATGGCTTAGATCTGGTAACAATAGCTGAGGGAGAGAAGGGCAAAGCAAGGCCATGTTTTCCCCCAGCTGCCATCAGTAGAATCCCCTACCTATAGCATGAAAACTCACCCTCAGACCAACTGGAGAGGATTGTGCAGTTTGGTGTAGGGACAGCGGGCAATCCTCCTCTCTGTGCACAAGTGAAAGCAGTGGACCACAAGGCAAACAGAACAGAGTGCCACCATGCCCTTACCTGTCACGCTGAAAGCAGGCTGTGACAGACTGCGGCACACTGCTGAGAAGAGCTGGTCTCAGGCTGGCAGGCCTTAATTAAGTCAGCAGCAGGAAAGACCTAAACACCTGAGGATTTAAAAATAGGCATTGTCACTTCACATTGTCATAAGAAGCATATTTAAAATGAGGATGGAATTTAGAAAAGCAGCATCCGGAGCCCTCCTGTCCCATCCTGTTCAGGAGCTGAGCAACTACGTTTTGCAGAAGTGCTGAAATGCCTGTCATGTGTAGTTCCATTCATCATAGATCTTTTCAGCAGTTTGGCTTATATGTGAAGAAGAAACCTGTACTGATGTCCACACCTGACAAACAAGTGAGGAAGCCATTTCACCTCTGTCATCACAGGTTGGCTACTTGTCCTAGACCGTCATTAGTGGCCACACGAAGAAATACCTTGTGTCATTCTTTTTCCTTACTTTGCACATTTACATTAGATGAAATGGATTGTGTTCCACAAAACACTTCTTCCTTTTGACAGTAAAGGGAATTTAGGATTATTAGCTCAGGTGTAGGTATCAGTTTCTGATAGCAGAAGTTAAGTGAGATCCAACTCATCTCAGGAGATGTCACATTCTGGCCAGCTGTAGATGATGACATAACATGGTACTATGATCCAAATATCCAGGAGTAATGTAGTGTGACTCAGAATTATTTGGTTATGCTACTTCTGTTTCCCTGTTTCCTCAGAGGCTTCCCCTACCTAGTTAACCTCATATCAATCTCCATGTGTCGAGACAAAGCTACAGGAAATTCATATCTGCCTTAACTTAGCACTGTAAAGGAAGAGATGGACTATATTTTCTGGATTTCAGTAACAAAACTTCAGTAATAAAGAATCAGAAAAATTAATTTCAGTAACCTTTCTGCAACTGCCTTGTATGTTGTTCAATTTAGTTCTAGAAGTTTGAAGAAGCTGAATGTCTACTCTTTTCCTAGGCATCTTGGTGAATCTCATCATCAGGGAAATGTTACGCTAATATTTAGTTAGCCTCTCATTTAGTTTAAATCTACACAGGCCTGTTACAGCTTCCTTTACAGCAGTAAACAATCTTCTCCTCTCTTGGTACTTAGATACTCCAAAGATTTTATGCCATTACTATACAGTGCTTGGTACTTGGTGATTTAGATGTATCTGTGCGGATCTCTTTGCGAGACAAGCCAACATGCCACAAAAGTACAACTTTGAAAAATCCTCCCTTAAAAAAAATTAGTTAAAAAAAAAAAGGTTTTTATTTGCAATCTTAGTTGTTTTGACCTACACAGAATTTACCAGTAACTCCTGGAGCTTTTACAACTAGTCTGGGTTTAGAATCCTTTCTTCATATCAGCTACTGGTAAATGAGAACAGTTCAGGTACTGTTTCAGATTTGCCCTGTGCTAAGCTTTCAACACTCTTCTTCAATTTTCAAGTGTATACAATATGCACTCTAACTGTCTTAATTTTTTTAAAGCAGTATGGAAAAATACAGACGTCAAACACAACTGATAAGTCAATGGAAACAAAAAAGGGGCTCAAACACACAAGAGACTTGCTTCATCTTGGCAAGCAGAAGCTGTGCATCAGCTAAGCACTCAATATCCACAGAGTCTTAGACCATAATAAATACAAAGGAAAAGGCAGTGGCATGGGGCTCTGAGTCTGAGGTCTTGACAACTGACAGTGTATTTGGCATTTGTCTTAAAATCTCTGCCACTGGTTTAAATTTGGTATATAGTTTAGATAACGTGAAGTGAATTGACTTGACTTCACTTGTGTAAGTGAAGTGAATTGACTTTATAGTTACAGAAAAGGACTTGAATATATTGCAAAATAACTCCAAAGCTCAGAAACTAGAAGAAGAATCGCCACTTTCCCTGCAACTGTCTTTCAATCTCACAAATTTTGGATCACTTTCTTGATTTTGTGAGACCCAGTTTGAGATCTCTGAATGGCTGAAGTTATCCATATGGCAGTAAGTGAGGCTATTTTATAGTAAAAAACATAATGGTTTTTTTTAATGAAAACAACACTTTCAAAGTAGCTTAATTGCACCCTCTTTCAACAGCTCTGGTATGAAACTTGACACTGCAGTGACAGCAAACCCATGAGTTTTTCTCTGACAACTATAAAAAGAATTGTTTCTCCAAATTTTAATGGACACTGTATTATAGAAAGGACTGAATGCACATATGTCTAGTGAGGTTGTCCAACATTTCCCATTATGAGACTCTGTTTCCAGTTATTTGTGACTTTGCCAAAGTTTAATTATTTCCACTGAAATTTTCCATACTGAGCATCTGCACAAGGCTGAATTTGGTTTTTTTAGAGACAAACAACTCATTTCTGAGATCAAGACTGAGGGAAGATACAGGTTTTTTTGTAAAAAACACAACAGCATTTTGGTGAACCTTTTTGGGGCTACTACCACTTGTAGAATGACTTAAAACTGGGTGAAGGTTTCCCTTTGTGTCAAGGATGTACTTCTCTCCATCTCTTAATAGAATTTGTTATGTTTGGCTAAGTCCTAATCCTTTTGGGAAAAAGAAGAAAAAGCAGTTCACACATGCTCAGTACAAAAGTCTCAGGTGTCAGCAGTTGCATTTCTCAAAGATTCTGTAATTATATAACATGTTCCAGACTGAGGCTGAGCAGGATTTTCCTTGCAACTACAGCTCTACGTCATACTGGGCTGCAGTCCAAATTGGAGTGCAGAAGCTCTATTTCTTCCACCTACTCCAAACAGGAAGTGAGAAGGAGGAAGCTGCACTATTTAAAAGCCAAGCTTGCAAAAAGCTGATCTGCCTGGAGATGAGGAGCAGACAGGAACCAGGACACCAGAACACAGAGACAGAGTGGAAAGAGGAGGGAACGGAGACATTTATGGTGATAAAGACAGTAAACTGACAAGATTCAGAGCCAGCAAGAACAAAAAATGTTAAGAAGAGAAGAAAAGTTGTTAAAACATTGGCAGCTGTGAGAATGATTGAAGGATCCACTGGGTGAAGGATTGGGGCTGGACAATCTACAGAGAAATTTATGATTGAGAAGGAAAGGGGTCAGGAGAGACAGAATAATTAAAAGAATAGAAAGGAAAGGAACTAGCGGAAGAAACCAAATGTACTGAGAAACAAAAATGGAGCTGGAAAATGGACTGAGGTTAATGAGGAA
Source organism: Rhabdornis inornatus (assembly GCA_013397075.1). NCBI lineage: Eukaryota > Metazoa > Chordata > Aves > Passeriformes > Rhabdornithidae > Rhabdornis > Rhabdornis inornatus. The sequence goes on from VWZS01005593.1 coordinate 1,663,727, forward strand.
ATAAGACTGAGGCAGTGACTGGTAAAGGCAGAAAAGGTTATGCTTTGAAGGAATAAATTCAAGCATCTATGTCGTGTGGAGGAGTATTCAATCTGGACCTTGTAGTGGAGCCCAAGAACCTTGACTTCCACAATTCAGTCATTGTTCAGAATTAGGTTTGAAACTGTCCATTAATTATTTTTTTTTTGGCACCCAGATAGAACAGAAAATATTCCTAGTTATTCTGTTTAAATGTCAGAAGACTATGCAAGGCATCTACATTTTCCTAACCCATTAATAAAATCTGCACATTTAGGCATGGCAGCTGGAAAATGTGGGACATGTTTTTTTCTAGCATGAAACAAAACAAAACAAAAAAAAAAAAGAGAAATTTATCTACACATAGAAAAGCAACAACTTTTTTAAGACTCCAAAGCAAGGATTTAAAATTTAGGAAATGGGAAAACTAAAGCTGTACAGTCATGGAAACTGTATGTTTGCTCTTTTGTGTTTAGGTAGACACAATTGCACAATCACTTATCTGTTTAATTTATTTTACCATGGTACTATACATCTTCTTCCTCAAAATCCCTGTGTAGTTCTTAGCAAGCTATCTCCACCAAAAGCTTTTCATAGGTGGTGCCTCTTTTTCTGGGTGCCTCACCCACCTGGCTTACAATGATCTTGCTCACAGTAGTGTTGCACACTTGAGGAGTCAACAAATTACTACTTGAATAAATAAATTGCTATGTTCTGGCTCAAGATCACGCACCTTGAAGAGAACACCCTAAACTACAGAACAGTTTTAACCTCACCTCTGCAGAAGTCAGGAGTAGCAATATCACTTTAACTCCTAGAAATGTACCATGATATTATATGTACTCATATTTGTGAGGCACTCAGACAGTACTGTGATGAGAACTACTGGAAATATCAAGAGGAGATTAATCATTCTGTTGTTATATAAGATTTTAATACTGTGAAAGAAACAAGGCAAAGATTCTCATACTGAATAAGGACAAGAAAACAAAAAAACCCCAGATATATTCTAAAAAATACCTGCCACCCCTGAGTGCTGACTGATGCTTGGACTTAAAGACAAAAGCCCTATATGAATATGTGACTAAAGGGAGATGAGTAAAGTTTGCATGCAACCTGACTTCTGGCATTTCCTACATTTTGATTACTTGCCTTTGCAGCTTTAATATAATTCTGAAAGTCTGTAATTCAATAAGTCTTATACAAACATACATATCCTTAGGAACCCTGCATATCATAATTGCCTGTATCACCAAAACCCCAAGATGGCATTATAGTTTTGTTTTACAATGCTGTTTGAAAACAAACATACTTTCATTTTCTTAAGTGCTATATGTAGTTAAAATGCTTCTAAACCTTTCTCTTCCCTCCTTTCTGTTTCCACCTCTCTCCTTCATTTTTTACGAATCCCTTCTTCAAAAACTGCAGGACTAGCTCTGGCTCAAACAGCTGCAGAAACAGCTTGGCTTCAGACATTTACCACAGCAGATTTGCTTAATCAAACAACCATCAGAGCAGCTTTGTTCCAAACAGTTGCCAAAAGCCTGTCATGCTACGACTTCAAAAAGCTGCTCCAGCAGCTTTGCTGCTCACCAGAGATGCTCATCATGAATGGAAGTGACATCATACATTTCTAAGTAGAAAATCCAGTGATATTAATGTTCAGAATACTGGTATAGTTTTATCCATATAATTAAAGTATTTATATTAATGAATGCATTACTTTAGAGTCCATAGCCACTTTATCTAGTTTGTATCTTTCACAAAAAAGGTGTTACTTTGTCCTAGATACTTTCTGTGGTTTGCCACTGTCCAAACATGAGTTATTTCAGAGTTTGAAGAGAACTCTTCCAGCAACTTTAAACATAAACCCATCAAAATCAAAGGCTGGGAAGCCTCCTGTATGGTCATTAGATTCTAGTCATCACCAAAAACTGCCACGTTTTTGCAGTTTTGATAAATTTTTTTTGTTTTACCTGTATTAAAGACTGAGGTTTTGGAACCTCTGGGTGCTCTTAGGCACCCATACTGCTGGGTTATGTTTTTCTTTAAGCGAAGCAGCTAATAGTTGCTATAAAGTTATTTATTGCAGAAGCACGTCAGTCTCAAAGGCAAAAACAAAGCAAAACAATGGCAAAAAACAATAGCATAAAGCAGTAGCATAAAGCAATGGCATAAAACAATGGCATAAAATAATGGCAAAATGCAGGTGGCAAAATGCACATGGCATAAAGACATGGCATAGAGCACCAGCTCTCCCCACTGCATGCTCTTCTATTGAAACTTTCCAACTCGCTAAAACACAAACTCAGACGACTACTTCTTAACTTATTAGAATTCTAGTTTCTTAGCAAGCCAGGCTACATATAGACTACATACACGGCCTATCTTGTTCTAACTGAAAATGCAAGCAATATTCTTAACTCTAACCCTACTGTGTCTGAAGCTAGGCTCTTGGAGCCTCCTCAGAAACACTAGCATGTTTTTCAACCTTCACTAAAACATGTACTACTTCTCAGGCATCTAAGACTTTTTACACACTAAAAGCACTTAAAACTTATTCCATTTACTTACTTACTTACTTGCTCCATCTGTTCACTTACTCATTCCATCTACTCACTTACTCATTCCACCCAAAGGCTTTAATTCAATCCCTACACTCTGATTCCTCTCTGAAGAAATCAGAGAGACTTCTGACTTACTAACTCCAACATTAAAGCCTTAAGAAAAACGACTCTATGATTTCCTGAGGCAAAGCTACTCCAGAGGGTCAGTACCTCTAACTTCAGCAAGTTTATCTTGTCTCCATGGACTGGTAGAACAATGAACACTTCTCCCTAAAACACTTCTCTCTAGAAGTCTTCTCTCCTTTAGGGGACACAACAACAGTTCTTTCACTCTAGGTTCACCAAATGTGTTGTTTTTTGCTTTGCAATTATTGTCACTGCTGTTCTCACTTGAGTGGTTGACTCCTTTCTTAAAGAGCAATGCCCAGAGATGGACACTGTAGTCCATCTGAGACCTTGACAGCTGCAAGAAAAGTGGAGGGATTACCCTCTGTGGCTTGTAGGCTGTGGTCTTCTTAAAAGGATTCTGCACATAGTTAGAGCCAGAAAGGATAGGTACTGTATCCTAAATGTCAGAGGCACCTAAATCTCACTTGAGAATACTCAGTAAGCATGCAGGAATATATTGTCAGCTAGTAAGATTGACTTTTGAACATACAAAAAGTTCTGGTAAGTAGAAATCTTTATATCTTTGAAAAAATGTACACAACAATTTCTTTTAGTGGCATAACTATTTGAGAAATAAAGCACTGATCTGTTCTTATGAACCTACATATTTTGGAAGTTTAGAAATAACAGCTAAACAATAGCAGCTAAATCGTCAGGTTTAATTCAAAGAGGTCTGTGTTAACTTTGTTAAAATTCTCATTATTTCTCAACTTTCTGTCATGCTTTTTGCAAATTATATACATTAGATGCCTTAGCTTTCATGGCAGGTGTCTTGTTTGGGCGTATCTGTCATGCTGGGTGTTCTCTGTCATGCTTCTTTTCTCTAGTCTTTATTGCGTATTCTTATCTGTTTCTACTCATGCTTTGGGGATAGGATTGAATAGGATACAGTATTAGTGTTTAGTTATTATATCCATTGTGAGATGCAATTTTATGTTTATAAGATTGGTAAACTATCCCTTGAAAGCTGTGAAGCTTTTTCTAATGGCCATTTACTAGAGCAAGTCACCAAAGCTCTTTTGGTAGTACCACTTCTTTAGTGCAAAATACTATCCAGAAATGGATAACACTTCTGCTCATTTCAAACTTTCCTTCTGCTTGCTGCTTCCTTTCATTATTTCTCCTTCCCTTCATTATTTAAAATACAGTCTTGGCAGAAAATTCTCTCCAAGCCTCTATTTTTTCACTAAATGTATGGATGACCACATTTCTGTGTGTTTTGTGTTCCACTTGGGAACTTCAATCACTTTGGAATGAGAGATGATAGAACCATAGGATCATCAAGATGGGAAGAGACTCTCAAGGCCATCCAGTCCAGCTGAGCACCCAGCACTAAACAAACTCACCCAACTCTGCATCCAGACACCTCTTAAATACCTCCAGGGATGGTCACCCCACCACCTCCTGAGCAACATAGGTTGACCACCCTAACAGCGAAGAGTTGTTTTGTAATATCTAATCTGAATCTTCCATGTCTCTGCTTAAGGCCATTTCCTCAGGTCGTCTCACTGCAGGCACAGCAGAAGAGACTGGTCCCTGCTTCATCAGAATCTCCTTTCAGGTGTTTGTAGAGAGCGATGACATCCCCCTTGAGCCTCCTCTTCTCCAGTCTAAAAACCCCCAGCTTCCTCAGAAGCTCCTCATAGGACACTTTCCTAGACCCTTCATGACCCTTGTTGCTCTTCTCTGAACAATGTAAGGTATTAGTACAGTATTATTATAGTTAAGTGCTGCATGTTAGAACTCAAATGTGAGTCTATTTCTCAGTTATTGCTGAGTATTTGTAGCATGATAAAATTGTAGCATGAAATTTTTGCTGGTCTCTAATTACTGTGCTTTTTATACAAGTAATGTAAGAATAAACAGTAAGATTTAAGTAAGATCTTACAGTGAATCATGTTGATGGTGGAAAATATTAAAACTACATCTTATTATTATAATTTATGCACTACTGTAGTTATCAGGATGCTGTTGTGCAAGAATTGTGCAAACACACAGTAAAAGGCCAACCTTATTCTGAGAAAAAGCTGCATAGCTGGATACACTCTTTTTTCTTCTTTCTACCATTATTTCCTTTTTAACAGAGGAGGAAGTCACAGCATGAAAGCAAGTTACTTGCTGGTCAGAGAAATGTGCAAGACAGATTTTGAGTCCTGAACCACAGAGTCAAGTCCATCTCTTAAACTGCAATTCACCTGCATAATGTACAGCAACAGGAACACAAGATTTAAAAACCTCAGCGCTTCCATTCTAATAATCCTATAACTGCCCTATCAAAGACCATCCCTAAACTAACACAAAGAGTAAAGAGCAAAGACAGAGTAAGGGTATAATAGAATATATTCCAATTACGCTAAAGTCCTACCAGTCCACCCTGGCCTGGGAAAAGTCTTATCTCAGAACAACGAGTTATAAACCAAGGTTTAGACCAATGGATAAATTAATCTTTCTATGGTATTACAACTGGAGGAATCACCATGACTGTGTGTGTCTGGTAAACTTCATATCAGCTGTACTGATAAATTTGATCAGAAAAAAATCAAATAGAGTTTAACTGAGAAATAATTATGAAAATTGGATTGCATGGCAACAGACTGGGATCTGAAACTTGATAAAGCATATTGAAATAAAGCTACTAAAGAACAGTTAGTGGCTAGGATTCTGCTCAATCTGCATTTCATGGTTCGTGGGCTCGAGCCCATGTTGTTAGCCAAAGTCAGTGTTTTGATCTTTGCAGTTTTTCCATACCAAGTGATTCCCAGAAGATGTGCTCCTTGCCAAAATACTACATCTGTGGAGTTCAGCCAGTTATGAAAGGACTGTGTCAAGTTGACATCTGAGAATACTGAAAAATGGTGCTTATCTTTTGGGTAATGTGCTTTCTTTTGACAAGCTGCCTTTTTCCTGTCTTTTGGTCCCTGAGAATTTGAAAATTACTGTTAGGTAGGAAAATTGCACTCAGGTAAAGATGTTTTCAGGTTTGTTACAGAGAAAAACTCAAGTCTTATACCTTTTCCCTCCTTCCCTTTAAGGAGATAGTGATTTAAAAATCCCAGCAATGCATCTCTCCCAAAGAAACAGGTAATACAAAGGTCTATCCCTTTCTCTGAGTCCACTCACGTTGGCTCCAGCCCTCTGAGCCAGCCACCACCTGTTGTGGTTGGAAAGGACCAGCAGCAGGGTCTGTGATTGGCATGCTAATTGCACAGCAGAGCCACACTAGCTTGGATCAGCTCAGGATGTCTGTAAGCTGGATGCAGGTCTCAAAGGGCATCAGCTGGGGACCACCAGGGGACCAGTAAGCACTGGACAGAGGGGGAAGACGATGGGCGTGTGTCTGCTTTACATGCAAAGACCTCTCACAGCAAAACTGCTGTCTTACTGGGAGGTGGATTTTCAGGCACTAAGGGACAGAAGCAAGAAAATTAACGTAAATAAATGGCCCAAAGGTTCTGTTCCCTCTCAGTTTTGTTTTTCCCATTTAACACTGCCTACTCCGAATGCATATGTTGCTATTATATCCTCTACCTTTTTTTTAAATGAATGTGGATACTGTGAGCTAGATCCCTGAGGAATAGGAAGCCTCACAGGGCATGTTTTAGGATCTGACTTTCAAGTGTCATATACTAGCTCTGAGTTAGATGCCTACAATACCCAAGGACGCAGAGCATTCTGAGCAGAAAGCCAATAAGGTCAACAAAAAGTAATAAGTGTATGGAGACCAATGTCTCTGAAGGATTTAAATACTTAATCCCAGCCTACAGCAAGAGACTTCCTTCTCTTGGTATTCACTAACTACCTTGAATCACGGATGGGCTCACACTTTTTGAAAAGAGGCCTAGCCAAGATCTCAGTTTTATCCAATAACCCAGTGGTTAGTTTGAGGACAGATAAAGAGCCATAATTCCTCTTGTTGAAGCTGCTTTACTTCACTGAGAATAATTAAATATTCATTAGGCAAAAGAGAGAGCAATACTTTATTGCCTAACATTTGAGGCACTCAGCTACAAGAAAAGAGGCCTCAGCGCCTGTGTCAATGAAATTTTAAGCATCCCATATTAAGTAATCATGAGGACAGGGACTGGGATTCAGTCTTCTCTTTACTTAGGTGAGAGAGCTAACCGCTGAGCAGTATTATAACACTAGTTTTTATATTCCTTTGGTTTCTTCTTGCACTTCCTCTGTTTTAGCAAGTATTTTGCTGCACTATGCACATTGGAAAAGTATAGAACGAATGGATGTTGAATACCCTTGCTCTGGAAAGCAGACTATGTCTAAAGTTAAAAGGGCCTTGGAAGGTTTGAAATACCTGTTAAAAAGACAGAGGCATGAACAAAAGAGATAGTGTCTTCCATGTCTCAGTTCAACTCTTTGGCTGACCAGTAAAAAGACAGGAAGGGTGATGACAGACCCCTGGCCATCTTTCCTTTTTGGCCCCCATTCAATGTCTGTACTCAGAGTGTTTTCTGGATTGGATTTTGAATGCAAGCTAAGGGATGGAGTATCTTCCTTGAGAAATACAATGCTCAGATACCAACCCTCCCAGTTTCATTAATTTAGCTACTTAGCAAATATCATCTATTAAAACCCATGAACTTAGAGATTTTATCTACCTCCAGGCAAAGAAGCATCTAAGTGAGGACTTTGAGTGCCTATATTTGGGATTCAAACACCTAAATATTTCTAGGGATTCACTGTATGCACAATACTTGATCATAAATGTCTAGTAGGTACACTTTTGCCTGCTTGACTTCAGTATATTTCCTTTGCATGACTTCAATATACATTATCTCTTAAAGCTATCTATTTTTGTCAGACCATTTCTGGGAGCCAAAGACCAAATAGCTGTTTTTAATGCAGCGGCTAGGTAAAAAAATAGCTTGGGGAAAATGATAGGTTGTCCTGCTTAGTACTTGGAGTATTGACTTAGTAATATGATTTCACTTGTTATTATTTTGACAATCCTTGCCAAGCTTCAGTAGCATGTGTATATCACCTTCTGTAATGGTCTCCCAACTTAAAAATTTGAATTGCTGTGATTATGTATTTCATAAAGGAAGAGACATTTTCAGCTTGAACAGGGTGATTGTACAAGGTTAGAAGCAGTGTAGGAAATCAGTGTACTTCTAATTTCATCAGAGCTATTTTCATTGGGCTTTGAAAAAAATGGATGCTTTATTTTAAGGATGAACTAGCACACATCTATCAAGTCCATACCCTAACTCTGTTTTGATTAGAAATAGATTTGGACAGTGCATTGGACTATCTTTCAACTGTCCTTGTGTTTGCACCAATCAGCTCAGCTCTTGTACAAAGAACCCATCATCTAAGTGAGAAAATAGGGCATCAGGGAAATTCACAGATACAAAATAAGCTGAAATAACAGGTTTTATGTGAATATAAGGATCTGCCTACATGGATAAGTGGAACCAAAATAACAAAATGGCTCACATATTATGCTCACAGTTATGGTAGTTCAGATCTTCACGAGTGCTATAATTTTAGAACAACAGTGCTCAATTGTGAAATAACTTAGATTTTAAAACTGCATTTTTTAGAAAGAGGGCAATTTTTTTCTGAATAAAAGCACTCACAGACAGTCAAAGTCCTGCATTTAAACAAGGCTAAATTAGTTGCTCATAAATTTGGCATTAGCTGTTTATGTGAAGTTAAACAGACACATTGAGTACAGTAATCAAAGAAGGCTGCTTCTGAAAGCTCTCCAGCAGTCGTCTGCCTTTGGACTTACAGGGTCCAAAAGTGTATACTCTAAGGTCTAAAGCTACCTCTAACTGGAGTGTTTGAAAAGTGAAATGGACCAAAGAAAAAAGTTCAGATAACTCTAAAATATCACTGATAGTAAAGTGGGAAGATGCAAGCAGATCTTTAATAGCAGAATATGATCTGTTGATGGATAAGCCAAAAACCCCAAAATATTTGAGCTATTTTTCATTTTGTGATGAAATAGGAACTTTAAAAAAATCTGTGTTTTAAAACCACTTTATTTCTGCTTGCTGTGTACTGAGATTTCAAATAAATCTTTTTTGTTTTTGAAAAATTTCTTGGGTGGCTGAGATTAAATGGGTGTGGACTTTGGCCATTAATCATAGGGTCAATTTTTCACCAGAGCATCTTTTCATACAAATATTTGAGCTGAATAAGCATGTGAACCAAAGGAATTTGGAGCTGACTAAAATTATTTCCTCTTTCAATTAAGTGCATTTCTCTTGCCCAGTTGTTCATACTACAAATGAATCACCATTTTTTAGGGCAATTGAGATCCGACTTTCTCCTTTAAATATACAAAAAATAGATGTCCCAAATATTCTCCTGTAAAATGTCTCTTTTTGAGGCGGAAGGAAATCCTCATCCTATATATGCCACAGAACAGCAACAGAGAGATACAACCTAGGTTCACTAACTCAGCAAAGACTTCCTTGCCTGAGCTTGCACCTGCAGCCATATCAAGTTACTCTCAGGAAAATACCTTCTTGACTTTAAGAATGTGCATATTTTTCACTGTCTGCTGCAGAACTTGAGTATATGTTAATGAGTTTCTTTGCACAAAGATGATTTCCTGAAATAGGACCAAAGTCTGTTATCAGGTGTAACAAGTTCCAGAAGTTCCAGCTCTACGCAACCTTGAAAATGTTGCAAGAGGCACTTGTGACAATCCCCAGGCTGCACCTTCTTTAATTAATCAAATAGACCGTATAGCTCAGAAACGTGAGGAAACTCTACAGTTGGAGGAACTACCTTCCAGGGGCAGGGAGGAAGAAGCTGAATGCTTCAGATAATTCAAGGTATGACAGCAACTGTTGTAAAAATGGTGTGTGTGGTTAAGCCAATACTATTTGTGAAATTCCAGCATAGTCATGTACAAGTGTTACTGCATAGTGAAGGCTCAACCAATAATTTGCAACCTGTCCTTTGTCTTAGATGCGCTTGTGTCATCTTCTATAATAAGTGGGCACAGCCCTACTTAGAACAATGAATGTTTTAAATGATTGAAAATCAAGTGCTTTTGTAGCAAACTGTGTTAGGAATATCTCCAAGAAAACAATGGGTTTGGTTTCTATTTGCACAACATGTCTTAGAACTGAGTCTATTTGGTGACTGACAATGTCAGTAGAGAGGGATTGGGACATCCTTCCTGCCCTACTTGGCAGCTCAAGAGAATGATGATGCTTCTGGGCTGTGCTGCCAGCCATAGTAGGGAGAACCATGGATACGGGTTCACTACTTCATAAGGAACTTAATTCACATACCTGCTGAAAGTCCTGCTTGCTGAAAAGTCAGTGACCATACGATATTTAGTGTAGTGGATAAAGACTCTGCAATAATCTGCAGGCTCTGCATGGAGACATGGAGAAGAGGAAGCCCTAGGTATTACTCTCCCTTTCCCATCAAATGACGAAGTAACTCTATAGAGGCACCTATATGGGCCATGCAAGCAAAGGTACTACTTGCTGCTGTAAGAGGGAGCTGTGTTATCAAGTTAGGACTTCACCTGGCAAAGTATTTTATCACAGAGAAAATCCCTACATGGACCCTTGTATATAAGAGAGCGTGTAGAAATATCACTGAACTTACATGGTTGCTTTCATGTCAACCACATTCTTTTTGAGTTGTGTTTATTTTCACTTACGAATATTTACCTTGGTGCATTTTAAAACTACATATGGACAAGCTTAAATACAACACCAACATACTGTAATAATCTACATTTGTTTTGAGGGTTTTTTTTAAGCTGTTGGTATTTGCTAGCTTAAAATTCTCTCTTCTTTTAGTAGATGTTGACGTGATCCCTTATACTGCCATGTTAATTTCCATTCCGGGGCACTGAAAGTTGTGGTTCATAGTAATGTTTTGAAACTTTCAATTAGATTTCGGATATAAGTAGGCCTAAGGGTAAACTCAGGAAGAGTCACGTTTTGAAGACCTTCTCACCCCAGGATTATGATATTTTGTGATAATTCAGGTTTTTAAAAACTGATCTAAACCCAGAAAAATAGTCTTCAGTGTATTTAATGTACTAAAGAGCCAAGTAGCATTAGTGCTGCCATCTGAAAGACTCAAGTATAAAAGTGATATGAGACTGCAGGCCCCAAGGTAGTGGAAGCTGAAAAGCTTTGCAGATGTGATGTGGTCATTCTCTGTTGGTGTTGGTGGTTGTGCTGTTATCACAGCACTGCTCCCACAGCTGTCATTGGAGTGATGCTAGCAAAGCCTTTGCTGGGAGACATCTGCCTTGCTCTTCTAACTGGAGTTGAAATGCTATGATGACAGCTGCACTGAAAGTGAAGAAAAAGGGAAGACAATAGAAATCCCAAAGAAATATTGAAGATATAAATAGAAGCAACTATGGTAACTACTGTCAAGATTCAGACCAGAATTTCAGAGGAGTTAGGAAATGCAGCTACAGAGATGCCATTTTTTATTTCAGTAACAGTGCTGTAAACCTAGGATTAGGTAACTGTATTTATACCAATGCAATCACAATCTGCCTTGGATCCCTCAAGGAAATTCAATTCACCTTCCTGATCTATTTATGCTGCCACTGCTCTTCACAGCAGCATGCCATGATCACACGACATACACATGCCATTTTATGTCAATGCTACAGAAGAAGCTGACCACTGAACACAGCAGCAACTTCTATGAATGTCAAGAAAAGAGAAGGTGCTTTTGGTGTATTTTGATGTCAGTGTACCATTTTTCATTGAAAGTATAGCAATGATGAATCAATTTTTATCCCTAAGAAACAGCCAGTGTTCTGGCAGTTAGAAAAAAACTATTACAACATACAAAAAATGGTATTTTTTTTGAGGACATCAAGTCTTTTTCTTCTCATCATTCCGTCTGTTAAGCCTTAGTTTTATGAAATTTAGTCCCAGTGAAAAAGATGTTGTAACTGGTATGTATTTGTTCTAAAGACTTGGAACATGGCAAATACTGTAAGAACACATACATAAGCTAGATGAACTCAGAGAAATACCAGCCATTCTTCTAGACTGCCAAAATCATGAACAGACTGGGGCATTGCTCAAATATGACAACTGACAACACCTCACTTGCCAAATTGAACAGCCACTCTCCACATACACACTTTCCAGGTGCAAGAGAGGAAGTTGCAGCCCAAAGCTCAGCTCTCTGCTGCAACTGAATTGAGGTCTAATGCAACAAAAGCTCACCTCTCCCCAGTGCCCTTACAGCTCAGCTATTAAAGAATTTGTACACAAGGGCATCCTTGCGGCTGTGCTTGTTGCAGACTGGATGGTGCTGGAAAAGTGGACTTCTGAGGGACACACAACTTGAATTTGCATGACTTGGAACAGATGGAGGATAAGAACAGCCTGCTGTGCATGTGACATTACCTTACCTAACAGTATGTGGCAACGTGCCAAATGTGTAGGTGTCCTGGCCCTCAAATATAGGAGGAGAATGACTGCTACCTTTATAGGCATAATACCTTGCTGTATTTTCATGTAAAGAAGGTATTTGGTTTACTTCCCTTTTTGGGGGCTGGGGCTTGGAAATACACATGATGGCACACGTGCCATGACAAAAAACAGTCGTGCTCCTTCACAAAAAACTATTTTTTCTAGGATGCCATGCCATGTGGCTAAATACCTGCACAAAACTATTTAATCACAAAGTGGACATATGTGAAATCATGCAAAATACAGGGGAGACCATGAGAGTTTGCACAGACTTCCCTGTGTTAAAAAAGAATGTAGAATTTCCTGCAATGAACTATTAATTAATAAATAAAATAGTGAAAGAAAATAATAGAACTGTCATAAATAATAATCGCAGTACCAAATTATGCGAGTGAGTTCGTAGCTTTAACCCATTTTGTAGGCAAACATCTGTTAATTTTTTTTTTTCTGTTTCAGAGCATCCACATCTTCCTGCTGAGATCTGACTTGGATTATTTTCAGAAACCCCTTTACAGTTTCTGTTCCCGAAACACAGGGGGTTTGTTGTGGTGTTGTTCCTTTGTTTCTTGAGAGTACAGAGAGACATGTTTGTGTTTTCTAGCCCAGTTTCTCTCCTCACATCCAGGAGTTCACTCTGAAGAACTGTGACAACCAAACTCAGGCAAGAGAAGAACAGGATCCTGTTCCCTAGATGTGAAAGTTCTTACTGTTCTCTGGCTGCTCTTGACAGAGAGCCCTAATTGTGTCAAAAAATGGAACAGTGAAGATGCTGTTATTTTCTCAGGATGATGCTTTGGTGCTTTAAATGTGGATTATTATTTGTGAACAGCTTCCCACAATAACTCCATGTTCACGTGTGTTCTTCCAGAGACAGAGCCCCTGGGCTACAGGTCAAGCCTTCACGAACAAGCTCATGTTCACCTTCAGTTTTTTTGTCGCCAGGGAACAGCAACAACACCAAAAGTATCAAGCAAGAAGAAAAGCAGAAGTCCTCAGCAAAGGTGAAAAGTCTTGGCAGTATTAACTGAGAAATGGAAAACTGAGTAAGAAACACTACATATACTATAGCAATGACTAAACATCAGAGGATAATTCAAGACCCTTGAACATCGTATCAGAGGTGCTACTGAAGTGCTAGATTCAAGGTCAGTCTTACATAGAAAAGAAGAAACAAAGGAGTTAACTTGAGAGCAAAATTCTTGTGAGCAATGAGACCTTTTCTTTTTGAAAGGAAAATTCCCTGCTTTCCCTTCTGGTTGGCCTGCCATAGCGGATATGCTTTTGGAGTACAGCATGTACGGTGCATAAGCAACTCTTGCCATTCATGGTTGGCTTCCAAATCAGCAGTGCTTAAAAATATGAAGTGCAAATTTGGCTCTCTCTTCTATCTTGGGTTTTGTTATTGTTTTTTTTTTGTTGTTGTTGCTCTGAAAAATATTTGCTCACTTTTTTTAAAAAACGAAAGACCTAATTTTAACTAAGTGAATGCATTTCTCCTTCGTTCAAACAAAATGCTCTTCCTTTCTTTCTGATGTCAGTGGCAGACAGTAGGCAGTTTCCTGTAAAGAAACAGCACTGTAGCTGACTGTATCTTCTGGACATATTAAATATCATCTCAGACCACCCTTGGAGAAATACCAGAAGAACAGCTCCACTAGCACAAATACAGTAACTATTCTGCCCGGGCTCTGTGTGAAACCTGCTCTAGAAAATGTAATTAAAATGAGTGACAAGCAAGGATCAGCCTGAGACCTTCACATTTACCATGAGCAATCATCAATCCTAATTAGTAAAATATTTCATTATCCACATTTTCTTCCCAAAAAAAAGTAGCTTGCTGGAATAAAAAGACACGGCTGTAGATATTGTTTGTGTTGGTTCAGTATCTACATGTGCTGGTGGCAGAATGAGACACTCAAGAGGTATAGAAGTGAAAACTTTCAGTGTGAATGGAGATGATCATTACTCAGAGCCAAGCAGGTCAGTATGCCCTTGGACATGGATAATGTTAACAATGTGGAAATATTCAAGAATGGTCAGAACAGCTGTGAAAGTGTGAGGAAATAGCTCTCAGAAAACACAGGGACAGGATGACAGCAGGGAAGCCCGAGGGAAGACTTCTTCACATTCAAATCCAGCCTCTCTCTGTAGCTGTACTCTCCTGTGCCAACAAATTCACACATACTGTGGCTGCAGTTTAGGTGAGTCATACTGAATGAGGAGGACGGACCAAGGTTTTCAACCTTTATGCCTATGTGTAATTATAAATGTGTGTCTATACAGCAACATTTTGGATTGTTTTAGTTTTTCAGTATTCATAGAGAAGTACAGAAGAATCGAAGCAAGTATAAGAACCGAAAGCAATCTATCAGAAAAAAATGTGTGTGTCAAACTCGCTTCATGAGCACAAAAAAGCCCATAAAGTCTCCTATTAGCAACAAAGACAGAAAGTCCATAGTCCCAGTTGTTTCTTCAGGCCTAACTTCATTTGACTTCTGGGCACCAGAACCAACAAATAGCCCTCAATCACTCATTCTTGCAGGCACAACCTCTTTCTAGTAAAAATGATCACATCATGGAAACTAAACCTTTCCTAGTATCTTACCCTATGTAATTAAGAAGGCTGGACAACCAGTGTTCCCTGCTTCGTCAAAAGGCTTTAGAAGAAAAAGAAAACTTACAGGACACATCACTACAGATCACTGGCAAAAACCTAGCTCATACCAGTCTGGCCTTCACTTGGATGAGACAACTGGAGGCTTCCCAATGAAAGCCCTCTCGTCATCTTAGGTTTGGGAAAATGTATTGCAATAGGAAATGTGTCAACAATGTTAAATACAGTTTTGCTCATACTGCAGGAAAGAACAGTAATGCTTAAAATGGTGTCTGCTCACAGAATTACCCTGTGAACTGGCTGAAGAGATACATGAATAAAAGTCCTGTTCCCCTTTCGGTTCCTACTTGAAACTTGACTATAGCATGGCTGAAAACATGTGTTCTTTCTCACAGTAGGGAAAATGCCTCATGTGTAAAATGTTCAGACAACAGTCTCTTGTCTGTTCCGTACTTATTAGTTGCTTGAGTCTAACAAGGTTGTTATTAAAACAACCCAGTTAAATGTCTTTCATGTTGTATTGACTTCATGTCAAATAATGTTTATATAAATAATCTTTGAGGCATGGGAAACTTGCAGGATGTTTTCACAAAGTCCTTGTAGTGTTTGTCTCAGGAATTGTGAAGACACATGATGACTACAATTAATTCTAAATAAAATGCAAATTCATGAAAAAGAAAGTTTAGGGTTCTTTTCTTCAGAAATATTTTGCACTTTATTTGTAACAGGATTTAAACACACTTCATACATTCCTATCTTTAATCAGAAATCCTGTGCTCTTAGATACCAAAGTTTCTTCAGTTTTCATTATTAGCAATTCTACCCACCAGAGATTTCCCTATTTTCTTCATAATTTCTCCTTTTTCTTACTTTCCAAAGTTCTTACTGAAAGCCTTCAACAAATCAAATACTTGTCAGCAACTTCTTTTATCTTCATTTTAAAAACCTGTCACCTCTGTTTCTGTAGAATGATATTTTAAACTAGTCTAGAAGAGTGATTTATAAGCTTAGAGGCTGCTTTATTTGACCTCCTTCACCTTGAAAGGACATGTAAAAGGAAACAGAGATTCATCTTCTGCCATTTCATGAGCTCCCAAGCTCCTTTTCATTGAGAACAGGACATGATCATTTATCCTGAGTAAATTATTGCAGGTTGCACATGCTCTACTACCTCTGTAATATATTGTGTTTTAACTCATGTTTTTCTCAAAATATATTAATATTAGATGCAGTATCTGGTAAAAACCTTCATTTTTTTCTTCTTTGGTGAAGCTTTCTTCCAAAGCTTGCTTCTCCTTCATGATATCTTGCTTTGTCATTCACATGGCCAAATGGGCTAAAATAAAGGTACCTAGTTTTTTCCTTCAACCTGACAATCAAGATGGAAATTACGCAATGGTGGAAAAGTGGTTCAGAAGTTTTGAAAAAATATATCTCTAATATCTTGTGGCATCAGTAGCAACAGCAATCAGATATAATGAGTCATGTTGTGTTAGTTTCAATGGAATAAGTGAGACTTCAGTTATAAGTGTTAACGTGTTTTCCTCAATGTAAAGTGCTAAACCATTTTACATGGTCTGTGGTTTTAAGTACAGAAAGTTTAGCCTGCCGAGTCACATGGCAGCTGCACTAGAAATTCCAAATCTGGAAAGTATATTGATTAGTATGTACATAAACAAAACACAAAGCATTTGGAAATTGGAATCAAGTGGTTAAACAAGACCAACTTAATCAAAATCTGTCAGAATACCTTTCCTAGACACAGGTTATTAATTTAGAATCTTTTATGCTATCCAGAAGCCCTTCTTAGCACAGCAAGAAAGGCTTAATTTTCTTATTAATCTCTCAGATCACAACTGTAGGAGTAAAGATTGATTTGCTGCTTTTGATAATAAATATAGGCAGGAAAAACAGAAAGGATAGGAGAGTGGAAAGCAAGGGGGGGGCATAGCCATTGCTGAGCTTGTAAGGCTACAAAACAGCTGCTCAGTCTTGGAAAACAGTTTGGAGTAGCCAGTCACCCTGCTAACTGCTGGCCAAGAGCACAGTTCCCACCTGCATGGGATATCCCCTTCCTGGCCAGGTCAGGTTTCCTTCCTTCCACTCATCATCTTGCATTGGTAGAGCAGCACAGGCCAACTCAAAGGGTGGTTGAAAGCTGAGTGGCAAAATGCGAGATAAAAAATATAACTAGGGGGAAGAAAGAGACTCCAAGAACATGGAAAGTCAAGGCAGGACATCCAGGTTTTTTTAGCCAGTTTGTTGAGAAGAGCCAACAGTCTTGTTTGATGGCCTGGGTCTGGTGGAAATTGCCCTGCAGGGGGAAAAATTAACTGGTGTCCTTTCCTCAGGAAGTTCTTCAGAAACTTCTTCCACCATACTGGTTCCCGCTATTTTGCTTTTAGAAGGTGATGAGAGATCAAATAGGCAATCCCTTCTGTTCTTCATCGACCTGTTCAGGTCCACTAATTTGTCACTTCTCTCTTTTCTTACCTGCCACAACCTCATACCACCCTTGATCCATAGAGGAAGACTTCTCTGAATGAGTTATTGTTTTTCCAGTTTCTTAACCCCTCTGCCACTTTTAACTCAGAGCTAATTGCAGCACTTTGTGAACTCCTACTGATTTCTCCGAGATGATTTCACAGTTACAGTAGGCATGCAATCTCCGATTATCACACAGGTAGGGAGCAGTGTGTAAGTAAGTAATAAATAAGTAAGTAAGTAAGTAAGTAACAAGTAAGTAACAAATTGTGCTTCATTTCAACCATGGATGCTTACTAGAATGTGAAGTTCCACTACAGAAATTAAATCCCCTAATAAGGCAGAGAGAAAACAAAAAGATTGTGGTCTAGCTGTCATGGCTAAATCTGGTCTACCTTTCAAGAACAGACTTCAAAATTTTCACCAACCACTATAAAGTTCAAAACAATCCAGCCAGTCTTTTAGGCTGGTGAGTCTTTCTCCGTGGTAAATGTGTCCAGTGTTTCATAATGCATTCTCTCAGAGATGGCAATTAGCTACCTGGAAGTCAGTCTTATGAAAGGTTTTCTTCCCTTTAATTATAGAAAATCAACACAAATTCATCCCTTGCCTATCATGCTGTTTCCACAATCCAGTTCAAACTCATTTAAGAACGAGCAAATGAAAGCATTCTTACTATAGTCAATATAGCTGTAGCTGATTATGCAGTATCAAGTGCTGCATTTTGGCAGTTTAGGTACCAGAATAATTAATTTTGTCTGATTTACACTGATGACATTTAGAGCTGTCACTCGCATGATATAAAAACTTGTCATTGACAGATATTTAATTTTGTAAAGACATTATCCCAAATTTATTAGTAATGGGTCTTAAAATGCAATTCAGTCTTAAATTATGGGGGAAGTGAACACCCTTGAAATAGGCTTACATTTTGTCTTGAATCTTGCAATTGGGCAGACTAGGAACGCTCACAGGGAGAGCTGTAGCTGTTCAGCTGAGCATTGCAGCTGCTTCCTTCAACTACAACCAGCAGACAGAAATATTAAAATCTCCATAATGTAAAAAACAGAAAAGGAGTGGATCTAGAAAGAAGGCTGGGTTTTCCTCTTGTTTTAATGCATGGGTTTACATAGACACAGATCAGTGCTTGCTGTTGCCTGCATGAATTTTGCTATTGACTTCAGTAGCTGTATGGCTGGCCTTCTCTACACTAGGGGGTGATTGACTAGTTATTTAATTAACTAGTTTAAGCAGCATTAACAATAATCTCAGCAGTACCCAATGGATTTTCTGCTTTAAATATACTGTGCACTTCTCTATTTATAGTAAACACCAGCAGTGGGATTCATCTGTCCAAATATAGATTCTGCATTGTAGGTGTCTGTCTCTGAGTTAACCGTCTAGGCTCCCTTCATAGTCAAGGGAACAGGCCTTCTGAGGGCAGAGTGCCTCTCATCCCATTTCCGATGTCTAAAATAGATTAAATGAATCACCTCCACTTAGGAGATAGAGTAGGAAGGCCTATTTCTGTTCATTCACTATGGAGGGAGTCTTGACAACTGGCAATGGTATAGATGCCTACCCTGTGGAGACTACAACACAGAAGGATGCTTCCTGTCCTAAAGTGGAACCAAGAAGACTGTGGCCATCAAGTACCTCCCATGTTTCCTCAGGTGAATAATTCATCACCTTGCTGCCTTTCCATAACTTAGCCTCTGTCTCCTACATGATTCACTGGGAAGCAGGATATATTTGAGAATGGTATTTCAGATCCACCCTTCTTGCTGGCTTTCACTCTTCTTCCCATAGTTTCAACTCCATGGACTCATTTTACTGACAAGGAGGTAATGAGCTATTAAAATGGGACAGTGCTGCTGTGTAGCTGGTTGAGGAGATCATTGTTGAGCAATGTTACATGCTCTTATCCTTTGTCCCAGAGGACTGAGCAAACGTTTTGTGAGGCAATCCCATTTACTGCTGATGCCAATGCCAGGAAATGAACAATCTGTGTTAGCTTTTGACTTTCAAAAACAATGGTCTGGATGCGATGCCCTCTGAAGTTACCAGGAGTCTTGTTCTCCCTTTGTTTTCAAAGGCCATGGGGTCAGGCTCAACATTAGGAGTTTATTTTGCTTTGTTTTTATACTTAATGAGAAATAAAAGTCAAAAGCAGGTGCAGTCATGATTATGAGTAGTTGGTCTGTACAGCAAAAGGAGAATATGATTTTTAAACAAACGATGATCAACTTTCCTAATTAAAATGTTTTTGTACTAACTGCATACGGATTTTTTTTATCACACATGCCCTAGTTTAAAGTTTATATAGGTTATTGGCCTCTGCATTATAGAATTTGAACACACAATAGTGTTGTTATGAAGTTCTTTTATGCTTTTAAAGCGGAATTTCCAAAATATATATATTGCTGATCATTCATTTGTATAGCAGTACTTTACAATCTTTTGTGTAAATACTGGTAAGGTTTCTAACACTCGTGTTCCCGTTTCCTGAATTTTCCTTCTCTCCATGTGAAACCTCCCTCTGAGGACCAAGCATAACCCACAGTATATTTATATATGGGGTATAATGCACAGGCTTCTGCTCTCACTCGGAGTCTGAAGAAACTACTGCCACCCAAATCCAATCACCAATATTTGTAAAAACATTAGTTACCCTCAAAATATGTTTATGTAGTACAGCAATGTTACTTACTTTCAGAGGCAAGAAATTAAATTGTAAAAGAACATAATTGACTTATTTGTGATTGTATGGACCCAAGAACTGTCTTCCCTCAGGTTATGTCCCTTAGGCAGACAACTATATACCCTCTACACTATGCATATCTATTTATGGTTATGTTCATTGATGACACCCTCTACCTGGGTTATGGCTGAGTTGCAGGAAGGACTGGTTTGCAGGGACTCCAATTCATAGGGGCAAGAACTTCTTCAGCCATTTAGATGATCGTGGCAGCACTGAGGCTGAGCACAGAGCTGCAGCTGTGCAGTTTTTGTGCACAAATGGCACAACTGCCTGCTAGAGCTTGGACTGCTCCTGCCACACGACTCACGTGTTTGCTCACCAAACATAATGTCCTGAGGTTACAGGAAGTGGATGGGTCTAACTTGCAGTAAGCTCTCCTTCAAAAGGCTTTCTTATGTATGAAAACATATATAACATTTTAATCATCTAACATCATTCTTAGTATCTTTCAACACCTTTATTTTAACCCGGAGGGGAGATGGAGTAAACTCTCATCAAGTTTGCAGATGACACTGAACAGGGGGAACCTGTTGATGCACTTCAGGGCAGGGCTGCCAACCAGACTGACCTAGATAGGCTGGAGGAAAAGGTCAACCATAGCTAGGGGAAAAGGAAAGTCCTGCACCTGAGAAGGAATAACCCTGGCAATGATACAGGCTGGGTACTGGGTAGCTGCAGAGCAGCTAATTAAGAATGATCTGGGAATCATGGGGGGCAGTCAGGATGAGCCAGTAATCAATCTGGCAGTAGGGAAAGCCAACAGCATCCTGGGCTGTTTCAGCAGAAGCACAGCCAGGAAAGTGATCATCTCCCTTTACTCAGTACTTGTCAGACAACATCTAAAATACTGTGTACAGATTTGGATTCCCCAATGCAAGAAATTCACTATCACATTGGAGCACATTCAGTAAAGGGCTACCAAGATGTTCTAGGCTTTGGAGCACTTGTCTGGTAGTGAGAGAGTAGAGGAAATGGTAATTGTTCAGCCTGGAGAAGAAACAGCTTTTGATACATCTAACTAGCAGTCTGCCAGTGTATACAAGGAGGTGGCTCCAGGATCTTCACTGCAGCGCATGGTGGGAGGATGACAGACAATGGGCATAAACTGAGACAAGATATGTTCAGGGTGCATATAAGGAAAAACATTTCCTTGTGTCAGACAGAAAAACAGCTTAGCAGAGAGACAGAGCAGTCCCCATCCTTGGAGCTTTTCAAGACCTAAATGGATAAACTCCAGAGTAACCTTGGTCTTAACTTACAGGAAGCCTGCCTGAGAAGGAAATAGGACTAGAGACATGAGGCTACTTCCAACCTGAATTATCCTACAGTCTTATGGAACAGAGTTATCAGCAAAAGATTTTGTCTGTGAAAAACCAAATAATATTTCCAAGTCGCGAACCTCAGGAGTGTAAATGCATACTAAAATCTTACAGCAAGCATGTTATACATCCTGCACAGAGCAGTTACTTCCTTTATGTAACAGTCTTTGCATTGTTCCTGTCTTTAATTCCTTTATTACCACCAGTCACCACTAACACAAGGAGTGAGACAGAAGGTGTATGGACTGCTATACTGTTTATAATGGCTTTTGGAGGCACTGCAGAGCACACAAAATTACTCCTGTTTATGGAGAGACATTCTGGCCTCTGCCTCACTACAAAAACATGTGCTTCACTTATGCAAAATCCTCACATGTATGAAGTAATTGAAGTTGCTGTATTTCTATCTAGTATTTCACAGCCAGAAGTGTGTGAGCATGCACAATGTGACACACCACACTGAGTCTGGCACACTGAGAGGTATCTGAGATACAACTGAGTTATTGTGCAAGCATATACCATCTGGGCAATAAAAGGGAAGGCCTGCATATGGCTATTTATGCATGTTCTATTAACCAGGCCAGAGGCCTGGAAATCTTGGCCAAATTGCCGTATTTATACTTTTCCATTTGGACAATAAAATAGAAAAATTGACACAAAGAAAAAGAACAATGCAGATGTAGGGTACTCCTAGAAAAATATGCAAGGTCGTCTCTTTCTGTGTCGGCCCTTACAATTTTAAAACACACCACTTCTGCTCCCCATGCTGAAGAAGTGTAACCACTGTCTTATCCAAGGATAAAAGTGAGTCATAGAATTACATCTTTCGTTTTCTGCTCTTTTTAGTCCTGGAATGGAACAACAGTGGGGATTAATTGAACCCATGTTGGTGGGATGTGCCAATTTGAAACACAGTCTCAGTACTATTTCCTGCCCTGGCTTTCCTGCGTCAACTTCTGCTGCCTGCTGCCAGGTGTCTTCTGTTTGAGGTAGCTGTTGTTCTTCAGGGCTGGTGGAAGCATCACTGTAGAGCAGATTGATTTCCAGGTCCCAGAGCAGACCCAGCATCTTAAGCTTAGGAGGCTTTCTTGGGCTTTCAGCACAGCATTCTCCCATAGGTTCAGTACTCTGTCGATCCAGAAGCGAAAAGGGCAGTGATAAAGCTGATGAGTGGTTTGCAGCTTGTTTTGTTTATTCAGGTCTTGCTTACACTCTGACTCCCAGAAGCCTTTGTGACAGTTTTGAACCAGAAGCCTCATCCCACCAGAAGAACTAATGAAATAAAATAGGAGTAAAATTTGAAAGCAAGGAAATTCTCACTGAGTTCTCTAAAATGCTTTGGGCTTGTCTACGCATGGGTTTTTGTGATGATCTAACAAAACTGAATTGGGGTAGCATCAATTTAATTAAACCACGGTAAAAGCTGTGTAATCTAATCTTTGTTTTGGTTAACACCTATGCAACTCAAACATCTGAGCAACAGCTACATAAAGAGCTCAAAGACATAAAAAAAGATTCAAGCTCCAGTGCACTAATCTCAGTCTCAATTAGAGCCTAAGAAAGTATGAACCTCATAACCCTGTAAAGCAAAGAGAAATGGAGAAAGTAGTGGATGTTCTTAAATTAAAAAAACGATTGTATTGCCTGCTAGGGAAAGGCTAAATCTAATCAAGTAACTTTCAGGTCTTCTTCTTTCATAAAGTAGTACTAAATGGCAAAATCTTTATATATATATATATATATATGTTTGTGTGTGTGTGTGTGTGTGTGTATGTATGTATGGAAGCCACCTTTAAGAACACTTTAAGAACAGAAGGAGTCTCCTTTGCAATACTGTATGAGTCCCTTGAGGATTTTCCAGCACTTCATTTTAGTAATCTGGAATAATTTATTGATACATATTCATCCCTTTCGGAAGTTTCCAGAGAAATTAACCCACTATTACTCACGTTGTACATCCCTAAGGAGCAGTTCAGTTGATGCTTTTGTGTATAGTGACTCCTGCCATGCTCAACAGTGCCAGACTCATGTAGACCATCAAAGCTTTCTGAATAATCAGCAAAAAGGGATTGTTTCCTGATTTTGCCAGTTGGCAGCTGACAGTGGCTCTAATGGTAAACTGGCCACTCCTCCCCGTTTCGTTTTCTTCGGAGGATGCTGAAAGGGAATGCTCAAAGAACCCACAAGAATTAAATTAGCTGAGGTGGGGATTATGTTGATTTCTGATTGCAGCAAAACCAGACTGAATATGAACATGGTTAACTCACTAAAAATCAACAAATGATGGCTTCTGTTGATCTGCTGTGTAAATGAGGAGGAGATCAAGAGCCTTTCTCTCTTACTCTCTTAAATATAGGCTAACAAGAAGCCCTCTTTGTGTTCACCTGAGAATAAAGGTGGAACTGGGAACTGGAGTATCTGGGACTGGCTCCAGCAAGAATATATATTGCCCTCCTTCACAGTTCTGTAGCTGTTGCTTCATTTGCACAAGCCCCAGCTGGACTGGAAGCATGCTGACCATCTTATCTCACTGAAAGCTGATTGTTGCTGTGTCTGGGGGAATCCCTCCTTAGCTTGCCACTTCCTTTTGCTGCTACAGCCTGGGTTGGAGTAGGTCAGCAGCCTGAAGAGATAGCTTTGCTCCACGTTTACTAAACACAGAGTTGGTCAGCTAGCTGGGCAGTGGATGAATAATTCTCTCCTGGCCCAGCTGTGCTCCCACTGCAAACAGTGGCACCAGTTACAGCAGTAATGGGCCCCTCCACAACAAGCAGTGCTTTCTCTGTTAACCCAGCAGTTTGCAAGACAACATGGAATTCTTCAAAGCCGTATTCAATAATCTTCATCACCACCAATTACCTTGCTTTCTAGTTCACAAAGTATTTTTTTGACTCTTTCCTTGTGTCCACAATTTTTACTTGGTCACATCTGTGATATCTTTTTAGGTATGATGGAGTTATCAAGGAATAAGTGTAGTCAGAACTGGCCTCTGTTCCCATTATTTTGTTCTGACACACATCAGTTAACAAAGTTTGTGCAGTTTCCTGGCCCAGATCTCTTCTTCTGGCCCTGTTTTCATTATTGTTGTGAGACATGATGTGTGTATCAAGTACCCTTGTTTCCACCAAAACCTTTATTTCTTTTCTTCTGCCAAATAAGCGTTTCTTCGGTGTGTAACAGCAATAATGCTTCAGTAACTTTAATTACTTGCACATTACAAGAACAAGCACTTTTTGTTCTCTGGTTAACACATACACTCCCCTTAAAGCCTTTGCACATACGTGCAAGCAGGCACACATGCAGACCCATGTTGTCCTTCCAGTGGAAAGAAATTATCTCTGTTCAGAGAAATTTTCTATGTTTACTGAACAGACATCTTTAGGCTCAGTTATTGCAACGCTCCATTATTTCTTTTGTTGCAGAATGGTAGGGCTGGCAGAGACTTAGGCAAGCCTCATTAAGCAACTCTTGCAGTACGCATAATCATTGCGATGGAAGTTATAGGAGTGTTTATGATATTCTTATATTAATCAATTAAATATGTGACTTAAATGACTCACCATGGTTCTGCAACATTCACTTCCCATCTGTCTGACCTTTGTTCCCTGCACGGCCACGCTGGGTCTCCTTCCCACAAAATTCTGAATGTGGTATATAACTGACGAGAATTCTGTATGACTTAGATCCATCACAAAGCGAGACCGTGCCTTAGGCTGCAAGGTGTGTTACTGTGCTTTGCAAAACACACCCACAAATCATCTCTCCAAACCATACAGAATATTATCCCTGGAAGTACTAACATTAGTTATTCATCAAAGCAGCTACCACCAAAAGCTCATGTGTCTTCACAGCTCACTGGCTTTATCTACTCATAGAGAAATATCTCATACAAAGCTCCTCTGCTATCCTGCCCATCAGCGTATGTACCATTGCACACAATAATGTGTGTGAGCACTCCTCACTCTATGGAGTTGTCACCTTTGTCTCTGGATGAGCAATGTCATGTTCTTAGTCACAACCGGAGATGGTGGGAGGGGCAGTGCTGCCATTCATTATGAATCCCTTCCCCCAGTGACCATCAAGGAAACCATGACTCACAGCCTATGCAAGCAGCGTGGCACACTGTTTTCATAGCAGGAGAATTAATTCATCCCCTTTTCCTTCACTATCCAGAATGTGAAGAGTAGTGATCCACTGTGGAGACACATAAAGCCAGATTCAGCTGAGGAAAGTCAAATTAAGTTATTTGGGCTATGACTAAGGGCTTGAAGAACAAGCAGAAATGTGTCTCCGACTGCACTTGCGCAACACAGCAGAACCATGGCAGGAAGCTCTGAAGAGAGTCTGTGTAGTGCCAGCGTAATAATTAATTTCCTAAACTGCACTGTAATTCTGAGACAGTTGAGTTAGCATCTTAATCTTTCCTATTGAAAGCAGAAAAAATTTCCTAAGAACTTCTATGAGAAATTTTCCCATTTCCAGCACTTTTAAGGCACAGAAAAATAAATATCACCACTGCATGGTAGAAAAACAAAAAAAAACAAAACATGAGACAGTTGAGTTAGCATCTTAATTTTTCCTATTGAAAGCAGAAAAAATTTCCTAAGAACTTCTACGAGAAATTTTCCCATTTCCAGCACTTTTATGGCACAGAAAAATAAATATCACCACTGCATGGTAGAAAAACAAAACAAAACAAAGCACATGGGAACATTTTATACCTCCATTGCACTGGTAATAATTATTACTTCATTGATAATCCACAACTCTACATTCAATAACACCACTTGCCTTATAAATTAGGTAAAAATTCACAGAGAATAACCTACTACCATTATAAAAACCTCTACTTTCAAATAAAAGGTACTGCTAACTTAAGTAATCACTATAAGCAATCCATAACTATCATCAGTTTGAGAATGCATGAGCTTAGCATGAGGATGTTACAGTCCTACCTCCCACTTTATGAGAAATAGAAAATACTCAGATTCCATGCTGCTGGGAGCCAAGCGCCACATTTGAAAACAATATTGGCTAAAAATATATTTTAAAAAAATTAACTCCAAAAAAACAAAAATACCTTTTCTGTTGTATGAGTTCCTTCATCTGTTTTTTAGCACAGACCCCATATGCATTTGTTCCAGCATAAATGAGAGATTAGCCAGGGGACAGACAAGATGCCACTGACAGAGATACCAGGAGTTGTCTATATGAGCACTGCTGCTGGGAAAATGTATGCGCAACTACAGATAAATTCAGATTGTATTATGAACTGGAGTTCTTGAAACGAAGTGGCCATAGAATGTGTATTGCTCATCTCTTCTCTCATCAGTATAACACCAATACTTATATCACAGACAGCAATTCCACTTTAAGACAGGCAGCACCTGGGCATTGCTCACAAAACAAAGGTGAAAGCAAGTTGACTTGAAGGTCATATACTTTCATCTGCACCAAACCTCTCATGAGAAAGTCAGTAGAAATACAAGGTGTATCCTACAGGCTGAACATTTCCTGGCTCCTTGAGAAAGAAGCACTCTGAAAACATCCATAGCATTTTTTCACTGCTGGTACGTGTTGTAGCTATCAACCAAGGAAGAAACTGCCTGCATGCTGTGTTATCAGTATATGTCTGTAGAGTTGTGCTGCTTCCTTATTGCTGCTCCCACAGATTTCATCATTGCTTTCGAGTGTACGATTAAAAATGCATTATATTGGGGCTGCAAATTAGTCATTAAGCTCGAACTGCAGTCAGACAACCCCTCCTAGTTTACAGTCACCTAACAGCTCGTCCTGCCAGGTATTTATTTCTTATATTGTTGAAGCTGTCTTTCAATGTCATCTAGGAACACCTTCAGAAAAAAAAAAAAGATAAATATACAGGGACACTTGGAGCTGTAGTGCCGTGAAGACATTATGAATGACTGTTTTGGCAGACATGAATCCAAGACTACTTTTCCCAAAGGAAGCAAACACTGAAAACATGCACTTTACCTGGTCCCCCTATGTATAAGTCAACAACTTCCTCTGATGATTCACTAAGACTTACATCTGATGATTCACTAAGATTTACATCATCATCACTGTTGTTATTTACACTGAGAGCTCTTCAGAGGAAGAATTACCTCTTGGTGTACACATGCACAGCGTCTGCCACAGCTGCCCCATCAGAACAAGAAATGGTATTAATTCTTAGTTAATGTGCCTTTCCTATGGCACATTTCTGTGCTGATACGGGAAAAACAGGGGATGAGAGAGTGGGTACATGAATTCCGTCCACAGCTCTTGAGAAACACATAAAAATATTTTGAATGTTTCTTCAGCACGATATAATTTCCACACACAGTCACACATCAGCAGGTCAGTAGTTGCCTAATGCTGAAGTAGTTTCCATCTGAGCACCTTCATCGGGACCAGCCAATGTCAGTTGGGAATCTGCCACTGATTAGTGTTTTTCATCTTACAACAAAAATGTCTCCTTCCTATTCTCAAGGAAGCATTGTCCATGTAACTTATGGCTTGAAAACATGCCTGTCTGACCAGTCACTGCTTTGAACCAGGCCAAAAAGCCACAGATGTCACCATCCCCATACTTATTGAACTATTTCCGAGCTGAGCTCACATGGGTCTGAGCCAATGCTTCCAGAATGGCCTACATTAGTTCGATGTTCCAGCTGACAGTACAGAAACCCCAGCAGATACCATGTTTTGTTCCTCACCATGCACAGACTAAAGCTGAGTGTTTTTCCCTGGCTTCCATTTTAAGAAAAGAAGTTGGTAATGGTGATGAAAATTTTCCTAGCAGAGTTCCACAAGGCTCTGAAGGACTCTTCAAAATTTTCTATAGCTCCAGAGATAAGCTGCCCAGGGAGCAAAATTCTGCAGTTCTGCACAACAGAAGGACAGGCTGGGAACAGCAGTAAAGTGAGACAGTCAGAATGGACATAGTGCATCATTAGCACTTACGCATGTGCTTTCCCAATCAGCCAATTCCACAGAGTACAGAGATCAAGTGAACCATTAATTCTTCACAGTAGAATTAGAGGTCACCTGCATTTTAAAGCACCATTTTAGTGAGAGATATCTACAAGAGCAAAATAAGTACTCAATTATTAGTGGTTGCAGTCTCCATTAGATTAAACAATTTAGTAATCTACTGAAGTATTTTCCCATTCTTCTGTACTCTACATAGGAAAGAGTTGCAAACATAAATACTGGTACAGAGAAATATTGTATATAAAATAAAACTTACTGGCGCTCTACTTAGAGAATAATATCATACAATAAATACAGCTTAATGCATATTATTACTGGAAACAGGAATTTGCAACTGTGGAAAATGTCCTGATTCCACAAATTTATGACACCTTTGTACCATAAAGTTGACTACACCACACTCTACCATTTTATACATTTTCATTTCTTTTTTAATTAAGATTGTCTTACCTTATACAGCTTTCCTTCTACAGCAAGTCTCATAAATCCAGTTTCCACCCTACTAGTGAGTTCACAGCAGAGATGCTTCCATGGTACCAAAGGGAATCAGAACTGGCTTATTCATCTTAATGGTGTGTTAACTTGCTCAAGTTTGTCCATTGTAATGTTTATTTTTCTGTCCTTTTTGCTATAATAAGACAAAGCAGCATGTATACATAAAGAAAGCAGACATAAAATACAATATTCTTCAAAAAACCATGAAATACATGTGAAAATCACAATTAAGAAAACTAAAGTCAAGTAGAGGAAACATGCAATCCTCACAGCAAACCAAGATCCCATTTTCACTTAGTTTAGACATTTACACTTTTTTGTGCTGAGATTCCAAGTGCCTTTAAACAGGAGGAAGTTTAATGATTCATTCATTTCTTTGGAGAAAAATAAGCTTTCTTCTGCTATTTATAACTATTATAGTCAATCCCACTTGACAGTGACAAGGCTGTATGAGGTGTTCTGTGCTCCACTCTCATCTGTGATCAGGCTCTCACACTGGATCTAATTCACCTCAGACCAACAGCCACTCTTGATTTTTCAATAGTTTCCTCTCGACTTTGAAAGGGAAAACAATAATACAAAATTTGGAAAGAAGGGATCCTAGAGTCATAGAATCATGGAATGGTTTGGGTTGGAAGGGATCTTAAGCACCCTAACCCGTGGAGGACCCCACACTGGAGCAGGTGGATATGTCCTGAAGGAAGCTGCACGTAGCCCATGTTGGAGCAGGGTCCTGGCATGACCTGAAGCCTGTGAAGAGTGGGTCTATCCTGAAGGACCACAGCATGTGGAGATCCCACAATGGAGCAGGCAACCAAATGTGAGGAGGAAGGAGCAGCAGAGAGGATCTCTTATGGACTGACTGCAACCTGCCACTCCCCATTCCCCTGCATTGCCCAGTGGCCAGGAGGCAGAGGGACTGGGACTGAGGGTGTGAAGCTGAACTTGGGAAGAAGATGGGTGAGGGTAGGTATTTTAGTTTTTATCTTTGTTCCTCACCCTTTTACTCTCATCTATCATCAAATTAAATCAATCTCCCACCAATGAAGTCTGTGTCTGATGGTGATTGGTAAGTGATCTCCCTGTCTTTATTGTGACCCATGAACTTTTCCATCTTATTTCCTCCCGCTGTCCCATTTAAGAGAGGACAGACCAAGCAGCTGGGTAGACAACTGGTGCTGATTCAGGTAAACTCAGCATAGTGAATAAGAACTTTAAAGTCCTGGAAGATACAATGCAGATAAAGTTAAAAAAAGGATATGTGGAAAACAATGTAAGTAAACTAAACTCTATGCTAAGTAATAAAGAGATGGCTTTCTTTCTGCCCATAATATATGAGGGCTGGTCTCTTCACAACAGACTTGTCCCTATTCTATACAGTAGAAATCCATTAATAAAGCTTTTGTTGAATATTTCCAACAGTAAATTTCTGCCAGCTTTACTTCTGTGGGTATTCCTCCTACCAGTCATAAGGTTGGGGGAATTTGGCCTTATTCTAAAAGCCACTACTTCTTGGCATTGTCCATTAAGATCAGTAAATAACTGAATATTTTACAGTGAAGCTTCTTGAATTAAATTTAAAAAGTCAAAATACTACACAACAAAACAATGTTTGTAATTGTTCTACAGAATACTCCTGATAGAACATGCAGCACTGGAATTCTCAGTATCACTTGATTTGATCTTCGTTGAATAGCCAGCCTGCCAAATGAAGTTGAGGAACATGAATACAAGTGAAGCTTACGTGTACAGTAGAGCACACATATTATGATTGAAGATGACATGTAATTCATACCAAAATTCAACTTCTGGTGCAATTGTCACAGCCTACAAGTTGATTTGGAATAGCCAAAGACTTAGGATTAATAATAATTCTGACCTGTAATACCTCAAGGACTATCAAAAAATGACAGATCATTGTTACAAAAAGCAAAATAGACATTCTTCTCTTTTTAAATTTAAACTCATTGTACTTATGCTAGTCTCATGACCTTTTGCTAGCATAAATGTTCACAAGAAACCAGGCTGAAAATGTTGGCTCCAGTGTGATCCTGGGAGTAGAATTTTAAACTCGGGCACAGTATTACTGCTCATATACTTCCATATTTGCAAACCAGAAGAACGGAAACAATGGTATGGGACTTTTAAAATCAGTTTATACTCAGATGTGAAAAATACCCTTGGAAGACTGTTTGGATTCCAGCCTCAGAGTCAAAGACATCGGCACTAATATTCATCAAATAGAATAATGGGAATAAGCAGTGAAATCACAGCCTATTCACTGTCAGCCACCGAGCAGAAAGAAACACTAAATTTTTTGTCATTGTTGGTGAGTGCCAGCAAAACACATTTGGAGAGCAGGGAAAAATGTCCCATGATGCAATTGATCATGAACATTAAAACAAAAAATACCTAGTTAAAGGTTTGAGGATTAATGGCAGCTGTCATAGCCCCAACTTCAGCACCGTAGCTTGCAACATGTCGGTATGACATTTATAGTAATGACTGAGAGTAAGTGTAGCATGACCTTTACTCATCGGCCAAGAGTAGAATAATGAATGCTGTTAAGGACAGCAGAGTTATAAATCAATTATGTCCAGATCAAAAGTGAGATAGTCATAATATAAAAGGTCACTTTTTTCAAAGGAAGAGTTCTGAATTTCTTTATTTCTGTTGTTTTCCATCCTTAACCTGTATTTTGAAATTATCATGACATGATAAAAGTGTTAAATTTTTACTACATAAGAAAGGAAGGCAATTCAGCCAGAAAAATTTTTCTGTTATGCAGTGGCCCTTTCTATAAATCCTCTATGGTTGATTTTAGTATCAGTGTGAGGATTACAAAAATACTGAAGAAATGTAAGGCCATGTCAAAAATTCTCCTGCAGTTTCAAGGGATCTGTCGATGTTACTATTATAATCTCTATTTCTATTACTTCTCTCTGTGGATACCTTGTGAAAAGCCTGTATATTCCAATGGATCCGCAAACATTGGAAATTGGTGTCATTGGAAAAATGAAATACTCAACATTCCTTTGATTTTCATAAAGGTGCAAGAGTGTAAGACTGGGAGCAAAAAATGATGAATAAGCATTTTCACTTTATTTAGGAGAATTGTAAACAGCTATTCTAAATCCCTGCTGCTATCACTAAAGTAGAGTACAGAGGAGGCAGGAGGCAAGTGGGCAGTCAAATTATGACATGGGCCCACTGTTATTGCATTAATACTATAGTAATTATGGATGTTTCCTTCAAGGCTCGCATATATATGCAGCCTATAGGCCTTTATTCCTTATCTCCAGAAATGACCATCAAGTGTCCCTCGACAGTATGACTGGAGTGTCAAACCCAGCCTTTTCCCTGCTCATAGTTTCTGATTTATTCTTTCACTCCCAGCATTACCTCCAGTGCTTGCCTTAGGTTAATAAGTGTGCCATGTAACCATACTAAAGGATTCTAAAGAAACTAGCAGGAGACAACTGTCACCATGGTATCAAACTGCACCTTCTTTTTCTTGAAGAAAAACATTATTGAGATTGTACATAATAGGTGGGAGGGGTAGAGTTAGCAACAGGAGTAATACATTGTCTGACATCCTGAACTTAAATGAAGGAAATTCTTCAACAACTCAAGACTTAAAGAAGCATCTAACATTCCCACTTGTGTTCACTTATTGTCCACAAAGTCTTAAACACATCTACTGAAGAGAAAACAATTGAAGGGCTTATAGAAGCTATTCAGCTGTGACCCGCAGTAAGAAACTAAGGAACAAATACTCTTAATTCATGCAGTCATATATTTTCCCTGCTCTATTATGAATCTCCATGCCCTCTTTTGGAATTTAAATGAGTTTGTCCTGCTGTGTGCTAGACCTAAAAATGTATACTTTTCTTTCAGACAAGAAATTTGGCCAGGGAATCAAACTCCTGCCTTCAGCCTCTTGCTGAACAAAGGACTCTGAGCCAGGGAACTTCTATGCCTGATGTGGAAACACTTGATAACTTTCTCAGAACAAATACCCAGACTCTGAGGGAAACACCCAATTAACTTTCTTTATTACCAGGTATTGACTAAAAGCAAGCCTCTAAGAGCAAATATTCTTTAGGTGTAAGGTAATTAAAACCTGAAATTACATCTAGATTCAATTTTTTTCCTGTCTTTAACATATACAGAATATCATCCTTTATGAGAGTGGTGAATATCATATGATATACAAATAGCTTTTTAAGGTTTTCTCATGGTGTCTATCACTGTGGTGTGTCATGCAGCAGTCCTGTCTAGAAAGTAAGGCAGGGACTTCTGCAGAACTGAGTCCATAAGGAAGTGGAAAAATTACAAAAATGGACAAAAGTGGATAATTCTGTGAAATTATCTACTCAGCCTTTCAAAACTTGCAGAATAACTGCAGATATACTGCAAGTTGTAAAAATCCAGTAGTTTTTACTCTACAAATTAATGAACTGAGAGAACTTTGGTATCTGATATTTGGAACTGACTTTGTTCTGTGACTTCTCACACAACATTTTTCATGTGGATTGATAGGAAAAACATGGACTTTATAATTACTTAGGGATAACTGAGGCTTTCATATGTTAACATGTTAAGTAGTGAGATAAACTGAGAAAGGAGCACCTCTCAGAATGAGGCGACAAAAAACTTTGTCTTCAAAGTATATATAATAGAAACTGACTTCACCCTCTTTGAAATTGATGCTGAAGATGTAAATATTCATGGGGAAAACTAATAATTTAAAAAAGGAAAAGAAGTTCAAGCATTCAAAATTTCTGATTTTATTTTTGATGATACTTAGGACAATTTATCAGAAAGTGCAAGAGGAAATTCCAGGACACTTCTGAGTGACCAGAGATGATGCTTTCAGTTCAGTCAATGCTGACTTTTCATGATCCTTTTCAACTGTGGTTGGTAGAAGGGAATAGGTACCAATCTATCTAAACTCTTAGGGTAGGGTAGGTCAGGTTGAATTTTGAAGACGTTGAAGCAAGTTTAACTGAGTAAGTCAGACTAAATTCCTAGCTTCTTAGCTTCTAAAATTGAAGAAAATAGACCTCATGCTAAGAATGTTTCAGCAGTTCTGCTGGTGAACATGTTCTCCCAATCAGCACTCAGAATATCCAAGCTCTGAGAGACAATCCTTGTGTTTAAAACAAAAATGCTGCTCTGATGTTCTGATCATGGCAGTTCAAAGATCTGGTGTATGATATCATGATTTTTTTTAGATCCTTCTCATTTCATTCATGTATTTTTAAACAAACTAATTTGGTGAGACCAAATATAAATACGTGAAGCCAAAACCAAGCTAAGTGTTCTTAAAAGGTAATGTCTCATCTTGGCCATTCAAGCTTTCTAGAATCATTCCTATTGTTAATTTTTAGATCAGATTTATATAAATTACATCAGACTGTTTAATAAAGCCATTTATTTTATTTCTTTATCCCCAGAGTATTTTCTTTCGCATCGGTACTCTGGAAGTGCTGCTGGTGCTCTAAAGATGTTTGTACATCTTATTTCCACAAATGGTTGTTTTTAATCATGGTTGCTTTTAAATAATTAATTAAAATTATTTTCTCTTGCACAAAGAAGACAGTTTTGAAAACAGCCTCAGTTCTAACCACTGACATTGTTGTAGTATTTACCATTTGAAGTGCCTGACTCTCAGTGCAACTTAGCAGCAGCCTTCATGGGCCTCTTATTTCAATGGTCCTTTATGTCATGGAAAGATGGTAAAGCTCCCATATTTGCCAAATGGCATTTCAAGTGGAGTGAGTGTCATGTCAAGGTGAAGTCCTGGGTCTTCTACAGAATTTGGTTTTAGTGCAAGGAATTTTAGTGTTTTCCTTTGAATTTAGGGCAAATTAGGCCTATATTAAAAGTCCTGTTGGAGTTTTCACACAGAGCTGTCATAGAATATCAGGATTTGACATTTGTCCACAGCCACTGGAAACAGAGCCCTGCAAAAGGAAGACCTCCCTCTATCTGTCCAGAGTTTACAAATGAGCTTCCTGATCAGATCACCCAGACAACTGCATAGAAGAATAGTGGACCCGACCCAGCTGGTGTACAGAAAGTTTTACCAAACAACCTGATTGAAGATTCTGTAACTGGACCACCCACATGACAGGGATGCTATGAACAAGCATCTGGAATGCATTGTATTTTAAAAATATTCATGAGGAAGGAATGTGTCTCCAATCCAAACAATTACACAGATAAAACATTGTCAGTACCAGTAAAAGGCACTGGTTCAGTAAATTTTCCTGAGTCTAAATTTCAGGGATTTAATGTCTCCAGTATTCCTGTATTTCTCAGACCTCTCATTGCTTGAGAAGCAGGTGCACAGCACTTCTGTAGGCTTCCTGACTACACGAAGCTGGAACTGGTTTCCCAGATCTCTAGAAAATCCATGGATTCTGTGCAAGGACATGGAATGAAGCAATCTGATTCTGAAAAAAAAGCTATTTGCTCATTCTTGCATAAAGGGAAGGAGTTCTTCATGATCAACTGGCAAATGGCTGCTTTATGAGATGACAGATGCCCATTTTCTCCCAAATTCTGACTGTGGCTCTAGGTAGTGCAGCTCATTCAAAGCACCCTATTTTTATCCTGTGCGGTTTTCTGTCAATCTCTGTGGAGATTCTGTGGCTATGCTCTGTGAACCTCATCTTTGGTAATCAACACTCACCAAGGTCTTTGGGTGTGTGTAGAAGACACAGGTTTATTAGGTTACCCCTGCTTCACTTCAACACTTTGTGCATTTTCCTTTCTCTAGATACAACCGTTTTATCTTCAAGACATTTACTGGGAATCTAAGGCAAGTATAGCAATTTTCTGAGAAAGCCAAGAATCCCTTATCAGTTCAAGTATGTCTGCCAATTATATGATATCATCTACACAAGATAGGAAGCTTAACTCTCTATCTCAGGACCTCAAACAACAGAAAATTTGTGGACTGGATCCAGCCTGTCAGAACAGTTTTAATCAGGCAGTCTCCTGCTATCCACTTTTCATAGGCCCTTCAGACACAGTTTGGGAGAGCCCATCACAATGTCCTGAGTTTGTTACTCTCTAACTTCTTCTCTCAAATTCTTTCGAGACTGAAGCAACTGTATTTCCCTTGCCACAAGGCAACAGTATAAGTTTTTTTGCATCACATAATTTGCATAACCTGTGACAAAAGTACACATGAATGTCAGGGGAGAAAACAGGGACTACTTTCGTGAACAGCCATGCAGCTGGAGACTCCTAGGAATCAGGTCCACAGTGAGGTCTCCATTTTAGTCATACCACAGACCTGCCTGCAGATGCAGGGCAGAGGAAGCATTGAGGTGTGCAGTCCGCATAACATGGAATAAAGTCTTTTCCAGCAGAATGCTTGAGGAACACTGGTCAGCCAGTGTTGCACTCTGGACTTCATCTTGGCTAGGTAAAGAAAACAATGAAGAGGAAGAGCAGCTCGATGGACCTTTCTGTTCTATCAGTCTTTGGAATAAATCTGTTACTCATTTGCCCATCAGATCTTATGAGACTGCAAAAGTCATTATAAACACTTTTTAGCATTGGTGTTCACTTATCTAGGGCCCCAGTTAGTCTAATTTGATAATTTTTCATAGTGCTCCATTTTGGGCTGTACCTAATGTATAATATATAAATTGTATGCAAAAAAAAATTGGATTTTAAAAACATAAGGCTCTAACCCCTATGCCTACCTTCTTTCCAGGTCTCTGTTAAAACACAAATGTTCAATCAATACAGTTTTAGCTAGGCCATAATGCACTGTTTTTCATCCCCTCTTTCTTTTAAAAGTGGCCATAGTACTTTCAAAATTATTTTTCTAATACTACTGATAAATTTTATTTATATAATTTTTTGGATTGGCAAAATATTCTTTCCTATGAACAATTTCTAAATACTTCAAATTCCAGGTGCTTATTCCAGGTGCTTCTGGCGCCTTAGTGGTAATGTCATGTGTTCCAGGAGCTTTTACACTTTTATTTGCCTCAGTCTTGGCTCTGTTTTTTCTATGGATGGAGGAAGATGCAGTGCTGAGATACTTTGCTGTGCTGGGAGCAATATGATCTTGCCTTGCAAGCTGTCTTCTCTCTACTCCTTGCCCAGAATGCATGTGTCATCAGCTACAGGGAATACATGTTTTCAAAGCAATCCCTCTACCTGCAGCACCTCTTTATGACTTGTCAGGTTGATGTGAGCCATCCTAGCATAAGAAGTATTGGCTCAGTTTCTTTTCCTGTTTAATTCAAACACCAAGCAGAATGCTTTTCTAGATAGTCTGAGGTATTTTCAAGTTGCTGAGCTTCTCTCTCCCAAATCTTTGGCTGTGCTGTCTGTGGGATCTCCTCACTACTTTGATCATGCTCTTGCCTTGCCAGCAGACTTGGCCTGTTTATGCTTTTCTTGTAACATTATATTTTGTTGCTTTTCCATCTTATCTTTGTTTATGACTTCCAATAACTTCCTCTGAAGTATTTAGTATTACTTTCTCAAATATTTCCCATACAAGCTATAGTGAGATTTCTTCATCATCCCAAAGTAATAGCCTGAAATGCACTCTCAGCTTCACCTTGCATGACTCCTTTGCCAAGTGTTCTTAGCACTTACAAAGGATTAGAGAGATGGCAACACCCAATCATCTTTCTGGGCCATATCTTCCTCTTTCCCAGAACAGAAGAGAACAGAACAGTTCATGCTCACAACCACACTGTACTTCTACAGACTGTAGCATTGCACCATGACAGTCCATATCTTTGACTAAAAATAACATGTTTAATGCGGTTTTTGTCTCACAGCTTCATTCATATGTATGTGAGAGAGCCAACGTGATACTGTGTGTGACATTCATAACCTGGCCATTCATTGGCTTTCTGTTTTTTAATTCAGCCCTCACATTTATACCATCAGCTAACAGATTCTGGAAGTTTGTCTAGACTGCCCTTCTTCTGGTGTTTGTCACCCTTCTTCTCTGAGTCTTCTGCTGCATTGGTTGGTGTCTGCACCAGAAATATCATACCTGTGCACAGTTCAGAATGCCAGCTGTAAACACGCAGTACCAATTTGCCTAAGTATCAGTTTCATCAGTGGTGCACTGAGGAAATTGTAATGCTCCCTACCTCTGTAGCAATTCTGTTGACATGTTTTTCTTGCCCCCTTGTCTATCTGAAGTTGGAAAAGTGTAATTTCTTGTTGTCATCTCTTTTATGTTCTGTTTTGATAATTCCTGAAGTCTCTAAATCTTGTTGCATATTGGCATGTTGTTGTAATATAAAACAATGTTATACAACTGATTGCAAATGTTTCCAGCTTTAACTGTAAGCGAAATATTTTGACCCTTTTAAGTGCTGGATTTTTTTGGTTCTAAATTTCATTTTGCAAAAACTGTTCTGTTTCCACTACGTCTCACACCAGAGAAAATCAGGAAATGTCAGAATCTCCCAAAAGAAATAAAATGCAGGGTTTTTGACCAAATCTACTAAGTCACTAACACAGACAAAAGTATATCCTTGCAGTTCATAAATTTATTTGCAAGCTACACCTTGATGGGTAGTGAAGCTGAGACAGTGCTGCTGTCTCACTGTGATTCTAATGTTTGTGGTCAAGAAGTCAGTGATGCAGCAGCTTCCTGCAATGCCACTCTGGCCACAGCAGGCTCAGTGCTGCCAGATTTACTACACAAAATCCTGTGGATTTCCACGGGCTTGCTCTCAAGTGGGTGTCTGAGGAATAATGAAGATGTGCAGAAACTTTGTCTTTGACCATGTGGTCTCCCTGACAAGGTAATTCTGCTTACTCTAGTTTTCCTTCCTGTTCTGGAAGAGACAAGGGGGATACCATGCTCTTGCATCCAATGAAGTGCAAACTGAACCTTACAATCTTTTCAGCAGAAGCACTGCCTTTCTGTGCTAGGGAAATAAAGGCATCTTCCTCTATGTAGACTAAGCATGGGAAGTGTGATAGAGCATGTGGTGGAGTCCTGAATCTCTGATTTTCTGCAGTGGAGCCTTGGCTGGGTTGGAATGCTCTCTTCTAGCCTGTTACATTCTAGCCTATCATATTCCCTTCCCACTTCCATTGGGAAATCAATGGTTGGGAAGGATGGTGTCTAGATCAATAGGTTACATACATTCTAAAATAAGGCTGGGATGAAGCCAACACATGTACCTGAACTTGAGATTTATTACTCAGACTTTAATAAAAAAAAAAAAAAGCATCTGAAGCATTTTTGTCATTCTGAAAATGTGGTAAGACTCCTATTTCTATTGATCTCTCAGTATTCCTTGGAGGGCAGCAGGAAGACTGAGCTGTTTGTGCAAGATATCATCAACCATGTGAGGCCCTTTGGAGAATGAGGTATCGAGCAGTGTGAAGGCAGAATCAACC
The DNA here is from genome assembly GCA_013397075.1 of Rhabdornis inornatus. Taxonomy (NCBI): domain Eukaryota; kingdom Metazoa; phylum Chordata; class Aves; order Passeriformes; family Rhabdornithidae; genus Rhabdornis; species Rhabdornis inornatus. The sequence goes on from VWZS01005593.1 coordinate 1,703,002, forward strand.
TGACAGCAAGGAGTGTTTGAAGAGTTGTCACCTCGATATCAGAGAGTAGAGAGTTATATATGAACCAGCAGAAGTTTGTTTTCAGTCTGAGGATTTGATTCTCCTCTCACTTCAGTGAAAGTGTAGCAAAACCTCTAAGAAGCCAATGGTGTATAAATAGTATAAAGATGAAAAACAGAGCAGGAGGTATTCTGTAGTTTGTGGGCTCTGATTATCAAATCCACAATACTACAGCACAACAATTTCACTCAATTCAACAGATCAGCATGAACAAAACAACAGAGAACCAGATCTAATAACAAGCAGACAGTGACCTAAAAACATTCAGGCCAAACTGTGTTTTTGCTGACGCCAATGAAAAGCCAAGCAGAATGCCATGGATTTCAGAACTTGGCCATAAGTCCTAGAACCAAGAGACACTGAGTCTGTCTCACACGCCGGGTGCCATTTGCCATGTGCAGAGACAGCACATCTGCTGGAGCTGTTCTTGCTGAAAAAGGGCACAATACCTCCAGGTGCTGGTGGGATACAACAGCAGTGTCTGCATCTGACACATGCAGCAGTACTGATATGAAGAGGAACTACAGGCATTTTCTTCCAGGAATGGTCAAGCTCTTTATATTTAAATCAGACAAAATGTCTAGAAAATCTGATTTTTAAAAATCAGAGTGAGTTTAGCCACCGACACTTCAAAATTGAGCATGTTTCATGTCATTTGCATCCCAGATTTGAATTGCGCAGATTTTTTTCCTACTGGGCCAAGGAAGCTGGAGGAAAATCACTTAAAATAAATTTGCCAGAATCCAAGGCAAGGCACCCTGGCCAGGGCTTTGAGGATTCTACTGGTGATAGGTTTACTGCTAGAAGAGTTGCCTAGAAACATTGCCTAGAAAAATGTTCACACTCTGACTGAAAGGAATTTCAAAGAGTAAAAAAATCTGTCCCCAAAACATTGCTGCTGGAAAGTTTGACAATAAGTAGGCTCGCCCCAGAGAATCCTTTATTTTTGAAGTCTGTAATAGCAATTCAGTACTATGCACAGCTTATCTTCAAGGTAGACCTGAAATAAATTTCTTTGTGAAGCATAGGTCTGGCAATCTAAATCATTCAGCACTAATTGCTTAGATTGGAAAATAATACTACTTAGGAACTTATTTCTGGTTATTGATGTCTCTGTATTGCACCAGACAGTCGCAGCCAGATGTAACTACTGACACTCCAACATGCGCGTGTAGTCTACTCTCCGCATGAGGGGGAAACACATCTTACAAACAAGCATATGACTGGCATTATGACAGCAGGGCTTGCTGTAAGAGAGATAATATCATGCAGCCTTGTCATAGTGGCATACCAGGCCAGGTATGAATCATGGCTCTTGAGAGTAACACCAGCTTGGCTTCTGCACTTTGCTGGTGTGTCCCCCATCACGAGCGTTTCCACTTAGGAAGAGTGAGATCAAGCTGTAACCTTCTTTTGTTTATGAGACACACTTGGGATGACCACACTGGTGAGCAAACTAGAAGTGTGGTTCAAGATCATTTCATCAGGTAACAGGTCCTTTCTCACTGAGAATAAGCTGGAAAGCAAGAAGCAATGCTGGGGGAGAAAGCACTATCCTCAAAGAGGATGCACCATCCTCAAAGAGGAGTCTCAGTAACTGGTGTTTCTGAAGAGGAAGTCCTGGGCTATGCATTGAACTGTGTCTGTAACTTGAACCAAGCCACCTCATTATTTATTAATTTTATACTTCTGTTTCATTATGTGTTGGGAACCCATCTTCTATCCCGTATTTTACAACTACCACTTGAAGTCTCCCTCAGTTCCCTTTTCTTCAGTGATAGACACCAGTTTCCTTAGATCCACAGTAGTGGTATTATGTAATGGAGTTACACAAAGAAAAAAATAGCTTCCATCCTTTTTTCAGGCATCCTTCCTGTGATGTCTGTATGAACCACAGAATGAAAACAGGCTCTGAATTCAGGCTATTCTCTTTAAGTACCACATGTAGGTGAAATTATAACAACTTAATTGATTTACCATGAGACCTAAGGGACTAGAAAAGAATAGTACTATTTATGTCCCTGCTGTCTGAGAATGTATGTAATAAAGAATCTGAGAACACTGGAAGATGTTTTGCTTTATTCAGAAGCATTGACCAGAGTAGCCTCAAATAATATGCTCACAATAGAAACTTCCATTGTCAGGATGACATATTTGTGCAAAGTGAATTTTGAAGAAAATCTTGCCCAATACTTTTCACAATATCAACTTACTCTGGTTTTACAACTATTTACAGTGATACTTTTAATAAATGAAAGACATCCTTTGAGATTATGTTTCACCATATATAATTATCCAGGACTTTTCCTGCCTTCCATGACCTTGGCAATGAATACAAGGACAGGGAGAATTTCTCCATGACAGTTTTATATCTTAGGATTCACAATGTGGATTTTTTTAGTTAAATCACCTGAAAAGCAATGGATCACACAGACTGCAAATCCAAACTATTTGTCAAAAGTCAGAACAGGGAGTTCAGTTTATTTCTGCATTGGCCAACAATGAAAACAACTTGATCTGGGGCAGGAAAGGATAAGAAGATCCAAATTTTCTCCTTTTTTATGTCCTCTAATTTGGTAATTAAGATCTCCACTATCATTTCAGCAAAATGAATGACCCTTTCACCTAATGATAACTGCTGTTTCGAGGAAAGGCAATGCTCTTGACCACTGTGAGAGGTTTGTCAGCTGGCTCCTAGATGGGTCTAGATTCAAGCTTTCCTCTCCCAGCCTTTTTTTTTTCCTGAGTACTAAGATACATTTTCCTTACAATAAGTCTTTATGAAGTAATCATTGATCAAATATGAATTTTGATTTTGACTGATTTACCCAACAGGTCTAATTTCTATAACAGAAAAATGAATATTCCTACTAGGCTGTGACAACAAATGAATAAATTCAAAAAAGATGCATCATCCTGCTAAACGTATCAGTAAGAACAATTTACTTGATCCCATGTTTATATTTGCAGATTCCGAAAGTTAAGTAGCAGGAACATTCCATCATCAAGAGACTTATAATTTACTAGCAGTTCCAATCTTTATTTTCCAGGTATTTGTGAAGTGAATTTTCAACAATGTCATACATATTATAGACACTAAATACATTAACTTATAGATATATAAATACTAAATATTCTTAGGGGAGTTTTGTCAGCAGCTCTGTGGAAAATGATGCTGGACATCACCATGGCTAAGCAAAAAATTCTCAGGTAAAATTTGGGAACTCAGATTTGACCCTTGGCTGAAATAGACGTTTTTTACATTTCATATGCTCCACTAGGCTCTTGAATTAGGGTTATGCATATCATCTATTAATGCTTATATAAAACACCAGAAAGAATTGGCATTTTTAAGCATATTTGTGATATATGGATATATTGAAGACTTAGATGTCAATTTTGCATTGATACAAAATCCTGTTCCATCTTAATTGAAATCAACTGGGATTACACAGCTGTAAATTCTTGCAGAATTTTTGCTGGTGATCACATCATATCAAATTATCCCATCTTATCTTAATTATCTTTAATCTGTCCTGTTTGGAGCAGCAGTTAAGAGGCACTACAAGTGAATTCCAAAGGCATTAAGTAAGAATTTACACTGATACTTACATGCCTGAAGGCCCAATTATAGTTTTTTTTCACTATAGAAAAAAACTATAATTTCAAGAATTAACACTGCATTCTAGTAATGTTCAGTAATGCTGTTCTATCCCACACTTCCTAAAAATTCCAGTAAGGAAAACCATTTTCTTGGACTAGGCTCACTGCAATTGTAGGCTCACTGCAATTGTAGGCTCACCCTGGTTGGGACAGGCTTGCACACCAGAAATGAAACCATCATGAGGCAGGAAGGAAAGAGGGCTAAGCAGACAGGCTTGCCCATGGAAGAGAGGAAGGGAGAGCGTGTAGCTAGATACAGATATCCATGTTGGCCCTGGCTGGGAGGGCACCCAGGCCCCTCCGGGGGCAGGAGGAATGTTTGGTTTCCTCCTTCCTCTTCCTGTCAGATCCCCAGTGTCTGCACTGGGTGCTCCCTCTCTGGCAGTGCCGCTGGCTGAGGTCAGGTCGTTGCTGCAGAGCATCCTGTGGTTGCCCAACCTGTTTGTGTCACTGGCTCCTTCCTTTCCTGTTCTGTCTCCTGCTCACCAGCAGCTGCTTGCCTGGCACCTGAGGAGAAAACACTCAGGCTGCAGCAGAGAAGGGTTTCCAGCAGGTAAAAAACAGAGCCTGCAGACATGGTGAATGGCAGCAAAAAGCAATGCACTTATTCCTTCTCTCTTTCTGGGGAAAAGGAATGGGAAAGATATGAAGCCTGGCTGCTTAGAGAGCTGGCTGGTATGGTCGAGGTGCCAGAAATAGGTGTTTGCTGACTATTAGAGAAAGATACACACCTTTTACCCCCCAAAAGCATTGAATTTCAGTGTTAAGAGGCTTATTCACATTTTCCCTCTAAAGCATTAAATGATCCATTATTAAAGGAAAAGTAAATGGGACACAAGTCCAGTTCACCTAAAAAATTGCAATGGAGTGATTAACAACAGCTACCAGCTCAAGCCAAAGGAACAGAGGCAGCAAAATTAACCAGCAGGAAGAGAGACAGCAATCCAGTAGACTTCTTATGGAGGGAGGTACAGAAAAAAAGACTGAAACATGCCTGGAGACAAGGACATTATGGATGTTGAAAATAAAATTAATTTCATATCCCACTGCTGTAGCTGACAAAAAAAAAAGGAAGAAGAAAGAATGTAAGTAGTAGTTCACACCCCAAGTAGGAATACACAGACTTACTATGAAACAGAGACTTTATGTAGCACAAGTTTAAGGCATATTTTTGTACTGCAAATGACATGTACTGGGCTGCTTTGCCAGCAACTGTAAGGTGAGATTAGTGACCTCTTTGACTGTAGCAAAGTTGTGGGGACAGCTGGAAAATGCTGTAATGCCATGCATGAGCTGACCCCTCAACCTGTAGCCGCTTTGCTGGGTACTGGTGACGTGATACAGGCACAAGGAAAGATCTCCCTGGGGCCTTCTCCAGGCTGAGCAATCCCAAGTCTCTCAGCCTGTCTTCATAGGAGAGGTGCTCCAGCCCTCTGACTGTCTTCTTACCCCCCCTCTGGATTTGCTCCAGCATATTCATGTTGTTCATGTGCTGGGGACCCTAGAGCTGGATGCAGAGCTCCAGGCAGGGTCTCATGAAAGCAGAGTCGAGGGGGAGAGTCACTTCCCTCACCCAGCTGGTCATTCTTCTTTTGACGCAGCAAGCAATGCTGAAGAATAGAAAAAAAGTAGCAAAAAGAAATAGCTATTGAAAGTAAGAAGAAAATACAAAGGATACACTGTTTCTGAAGATTGATAGCCCTGAAAAGCTCTCAGGTCTCCAAGGAAACCTCAGGTTACATTATGCAAAAATTATGCCCAAATAAATTTCTAGTTAAACAAGGCTCTGCAATGGGAAGGGGAAGAGTGCTTGGGAACAGCCACTGTCACCTAATAGTGGAAATCTAAGAAAAAGAAGATCATAAGGATATAAATAAAGTATATAGTAAAGAGTGATCTTCTCCTCATGACAAACCTCTGCCTTCTGACTATAAGCCATTTAGGAGCTTTCTGTGCCAAATCTGCATTCATATAACATGTTCCTTGCCCTGTGAATACGTCTGATCACTTTTTAATCCAGTTCAACATTTTCAGTGGTTATGCACTCTTTGGAGTGAGATGATTTCCTCAGTTTACCTTAGCGTTCTGACATGTAATGCAAGTCACAAGCAATTAGAAAGCATCAGGAACTGATTTCAGCTACAGCTCAAGATACAGAAACTACGGGATGGTGATGTAAGGCTGCTGTACCATTTGTGGTTGGAGATGATGGAGCCAGCAATTCACACACTCAAGATGAATGAAAGCCCATAATCAAAATTAGCATCAAGTTTTCCTCAGGAAGTTTTTGGTTTTGTTGCCGTTGTTCTGTTTCGCTTTTCTTTTTCTGTAAGCAAAAGCAAATGAGCCCTGTATAGAAAATCAGTACATGTGTCAGATTATACGAGCAGGAGATAGTTTTCAGAGTAGGAGAACAGTGGTTCAGGACAGTCAATGGTAGACTTCATCCCCACATCACAGTATGTTCAACAGAAAGCTCCAGCTAGTTCAGTGAAGCACTGCCAAATGTGGGGTATCATATGGCAGAATATTGTTTCAGAATCTTTTGCAAGAAACAATTGATGGAGAAGGCCTCCTGTTAACAGAGAGAACAACATATTTCAAGTTGAGGTTCTATTTAAAGGAAATCAAGCCCTGATCCTGGTTAATCAAAGGAGTATACTTACAGAATAGACTACTCTTAAGGACAGGTTTAGAAGC